>PVIH01019285.1:18491-35945 GCA_004025045.1 Sigmodon hispidus | reverse complement strand
AGGTGGTATCTCAAAGTTGTTTTGATTTGCATTTCTCTGATGGCTAAAGATGAAGAACACTTTTTCAGGTGCCTTTCAGCCATTTGTAGTTCCTCTGCTGAGAATTCCCTTTTTAGATCTGTACCCCATTTTTTGATAGGGTTATTCAAGGTTTTGGGATCTAAATTCTTGAGCTCTTTATATACCTTAGAGATCAGTCAAGTGTAGTAACATATTTTAAACCCTAAAATGTCAGGATTTTTTTTCTTTCTACCTGAAAAGCTTCTCTGCCAATCAAGATGCACTTCACATTTACCCATTTCTTTTTCTGAGTAAGATTTCTGTTTTTATTTCTTTCTTTTAAAAAAATATCAATTGATAAAATATCAATGTATTATATTGCTATAATAGTTTTATATATTAAATTATATATTAAAAGTTGATCTCTGAGACAATAATGCCTGAAGAAGATAAGATCTGGTGTTTTATTGATACTCATAATATTAATATGGCATAATATTAATGTGTTGACTTTAGCAGAAGAGTCTCTTAAAATGATTAGAGCTCTCTTGGATTAGAAACCCAACATTGAATCCTGTCTACCCTGTGATAGCTGTGTCTATACATTAATATGTGTTATCCCAAGATACATCATTGAATCCAGTTAATTAGCAAGTCTGAATCCATTTCCATCACAAGCAATGGTCTACATTATCACCATTAAGCAACTAAATGCTTTTTCCTGGATTAACTAATTTACTTAGCCAGTGATTAAAATAGGAATGACAGAAATCACAAGGATAGCTCCTTACCCATAGTGTTGCTTTTGTGTGTGTGTTTGTGTCACATACTCTTGGAAGTAGATCCTCTTCTATCATCACCAAATTGGCTTGTTTATGTATTCTCCATTGACCACCAATGAAGTAACCCTCCTGTACTACTTATATTTTAAGAAAAGTAGTAGAGATCAAAACTCGCCCAGTGCTCAGAGTTTTTAAAATAATTTTAAATAGTTTTCCTGCAATTGTGATCTCTCAGTGATAAATTATGTTAAAATAAAAATATTAGATTTATTCTACACTTTTCAGGACTGAAATTTTGATAGAGAAATTTAGTATTTTGATGTCTTTAGAGCAGTGGTTCTCAACCTTCCTAATATTGTGAACTTTTAATACAAGTCTTCATATTATAGTGACCCCAACTTTAAGATTATTTCTTTGGGGCTGGAGAGATGGCTCAGTGGTTAAGAGCACCCTCTGCTCTTCCAGAGGACCCGGGTTCGATTCCCAGCACCCACATGGCAGCTCACAACTGTCTGTAGTTCCAGTTCCAGGCAAACACCAAGGCAAATAAATAAATAAAATAAAGTTTTAACAAAAAAAAAAAAAAAAAAAGATTATTTCTTTGTTACATTTATAGCTGTAATTTTGATACTGTTATGAACTGTAATGTAAACATCTGATATGCAAGGTATTTGATATACAATCCCAGTGAAAGAGTCATTCAACTCTCAAAGGGGCCATGACTCAGAAGTTGAGAACTGTTACTTCAGAGAATTATTTATTCCTTTTTAAACTTAATAAAATTTAGTACAGAAATGATGATATAGATAAAAATATTTCAGTAAAAATTTATAAAGAGCATGGTTTTGTCATAAGTGCTAGTTCTTTTACTCAGGGTTTAACCAAGGTTTTTCATGTATTTTAACTTAATTTTATCTTAATTTTGATGCTTTGAAAAATCTTATATACTTGTTAAATGTTTAAATCTGAGAAAATATTGTTGTAGATGATTAGCCTTCAAGCATCTCATTATGTTGACAATAATATTACCTGACATTTTAAACAAAAATAGCATTTCACATTCTGAAATATTTTGAAGTGATTGCATCTGATTACAGTGACCTTGAGATTACTCATAGTAATTGTCCCATAGTAATTAGAACTGGGTTTGAGGTTTTTCAATGGGAACATTGGTATATCATTAGATATTGCTGTATATTTCTCATATATATTCCAGACTACTGATTTGCCTCCTACAAAACAACATTCTAGGGGAATTAATAATCTATATTCAAGGCAGAGAGATGGCCAACACTATCCAATTTAACTCCCTGTGCTCTATGAAAATATTGATTTATCTAAGTTATTTATGAATTTGTCTTTGATCTAATCAGAATTCTAAGAACTACTTTTTTAAAAAATACATTTAGATATATTCACTTTTATTTTTTAATTTTTTTTTTATTTTTTCCTTTATTTATTTATTATTATTATGAGCAAAGAAATCACACTTTCTATCCTTGTATATCTTTATTCAAGGTTCCTTCCCCCTCCCACCACATCAGGTCATTCTTTCTTCTCCACAACTCCCCATCCTCTCCTGGGCAGGCAGCAGGCAGTCCTAAGGTCCCACTGTCCCAATATTGCTTAGTTCAGTATCCACTCCTGGCAAATCCAGTTTTCTCCCCCCACCCTCAAGACCGAGTCGGGTGTTCCTCTAGGGGGAGTGGTATCCAAGGAGTCAGTCCAGGGTGTTTCTGATCCCAAGCTGTTCAGTGGTTGTGGTTTGCAGCTTGGGCATGCTTTGCTTTTCTCTTGTTTGTTATATTCATTTTTAAACTAATTTTTGAGATAACATAACAACACCTTTTTCTTTTTACTTTTTTCTGATTCTGTAATCTTCCGTAGACCTTTTTTAGTCTTCCTTTTCAAATTCAGAATCTTTTTCCATTAATTGTTGTTATATATGTATATATGCATATATTCCTAAATATGTAAATACCTTCTGCTAAATTTGTATAAGATTACTTGAATGTATTTTTTCTAAGCTTATCATTTGCTATTGGATAAACAAATGGTATGCTCTGACTTGCTGAAGACAATTTTCTTCTTTCTCAGCATTGCTTAGTCGCCTGTAGCTCCTTATCTAGGATTCAGTCTTTCTGGGCTTTCCTCTGTCCATGCTAGAATGTCTATTAGTGTCACCTTTGTTCAGCTCATTTTAAGCAGTCATATTGGTAAGACTTTATGGGCATAGCTTCTTACCTTACTAGTAGACATAATGACACAGCAAGCTCTCTAATCCCAGGCTCTTACAATCATTTTGTTCCCTCTTCCACAATGATCCTTGAGTCTTAGGTTCAAAAGTTGTTTTGAAGATTTGCCTATCAGAAGTAGGCTCCACAGCTCTATGTTTTGATTGGTTATAGCTTGCTACAATTTTTTTGTGTAAAATACAATTTTGTAAAAAATACAAATATTTTACACAGAGAAGTTTTCTTGATGAATGGTAAGGACTACACTTATCTGTGAATAAAAACATATTTATAACATAATTAGGAGTAGTAGCTTTTATGGTTCTAGAAGATAGTATGCACTCTTCCAAAAAAGGGAACCAACCAAGAGTTCTATCAGTCATAACTCCTGTGAACCAGATAGTCGTTTGAATTAAAATAGTTTCTATAAAAACATACATCTGAATACTTTGTCCCCAATTGGCTGAACAGTTTGGAAAGGATTAGGAGGTATAGTCTTGTTGGAAGAGGTGTATCAGTGCATGGGAAATTCAAGGTTTTAAAATGCCACTAAATTCCCAGTCTCTGTGACTCTTGCTTGTGACTGAAGATATATTCCCACACCTACTTCTTTAGTACCATGCTGGCCTGCATGTTGTCATGCCCCACAACATGATGGAAATGGGCACAGCCTCTGAAAGTATAAACTCCAAATAAAAATATGGCAATGATGTAAAGGTGTGATGAAGAATGTACTTAACAGTCTCAGTCAATGTGACCTAATTTATTCTATTATACATCTGTTTTTTCTATCATCTGTTTATCTAGCTAGCTAGCTAGCTAGCTACCATCTGTTTCTATATCTAATATATCTATTTATTTATTTATTTATTTTAGCCTTTTGTATAGACTAAGGATAATGGGTAATATGCTGTATATACTGTGAGTAGTGTAGGAAGACCTGAGTGAATGTGTTAGGTGCAGTTACAGACCTACTAAGGAGTAATATTGATGTAGGCATGGACATATCAAAGATGCCAGGACTTTAGGGCAGAGGAATTGGTAAAGGCTTCTCTGGGTTAGACTTTGAGGCACAGCAAAGCCTTCTTCTGGTACAATTATAAGTGTTTATGAATGATTGAACAGTTTGTGCAAAAAAACTAGAAATCTGCCTCTTTTTTCTCCTCCTGATGACAACAATCTTCTTAGTCTTATGTAAAAGTAAATACCCAGAATTAACTAAAAGGCCAACAAAATATCTTTACCTTTTATTTCCAGGAGT
Source organism: Sigmodon hispidus (assembly GCA_004025045.1). Taxonomy (NCBI): domain Eukaryota; kingdom Metazoa; phylum Chordata; class Mammalia; order Rodentia; family Cricetidae; genus Sigmodon; species Sigmodon hispidus. The sequence continues at coordinate 31,668 of PVIH01019285.1, read as the reverse complement.
GTGTCTATAGGGACCCAAACTATGTTCATGTTCTTTGCATCAAATACTTAATTACAGTGAACTGACACAGAAGCAGATATAGCTATGTGCATAAATTTTCAAATTTTAAATGCAAGGAAAATGGACATATTTCTTATTTAACATTTTGCTTTTACTCAAAAATTATTTTCACTAAGTTTTTCAACCTTTTGATGTTACCATATCTATTCTTAAGTATGCAATTTGATGTATTTGATATAATCATAAACTTGTGTGAACGTCAACATCATGCATCTTTATAATCTTTATCTTAAGGGTTAATTTCTATACTTAATAAACAATAACCCTAATTATTTCCTCCTCTCAGTTTCTGACAACTGTCATTCTATTTTCTGTCTCTCAAGTTTAAACTTGTTTGCAAGGAAAACCACACAGTATTTATGACTAGTGAACCTCATTTTACCACTGTCATTTATCAGAATCTCTCTTTCACTCTTTGTATGGAGTGCCACATTTGCTCATCTATCATAGATATGTAAGTGCTTCCACATTCTAGACATCATGAATATTGCTGCTATGCACATGGTTGACAAACACTCTTTGAATCCCTGAAAACCCATAAATAACATTTGCTATAAATCTGTTCAGCTTTGCAATGAACTTCCTTATTATTTCCCTCGTCTGTATATGACATCATGGGTTTAACTGCATACTGGTCTATACTTTTTACTTTTAATTGTTTTCTTTTGATTTTTTTAATTGTAAATATCCTAAAATAGTTACCTTTGTCCAGGAATTTAGCATCATCTAAACTAAAGAGTGCAGCTAGTGTTTGCAACAGGCATCCCAAAGGTACACAGAAAAGGCTCTAGATACTCACTGCTTTATATTTTTCTTGCAAGAGAGCTCTGGGTTAAGAGCAAAATTATTGCAATACAGTTTCTAAGAGGGAAGATTTTTGTTGTTGTATTGTTTGTTGGTTTTGTTGTTATTATTTATTTTCTGCCTGAAAGCCCCAACCCAAAGAATCGATTGAGAAGTGCTAAGAATGAGAGAAAGAAAAATTAGTTGTAGTAAAGTATATGAGGCCAAGTCTCTCTCAGCTTAAGAAGGACATCTCGACAGATATGTGTGATATTGCTGCACAGAAATGTACCTGCACATAGCTGTCCTATCAGGCTTCATATAGTGGGTCCTTGTCATAAATCTGTGTGAAAAGCAGTACTTCTTAGTCTATGTGTCAACTTGGTGTACAAAAACAGTATTCTTCAGGCCTTTTCTATTTTGTGCATTACACTCCTCTTACAGGTTCATTGATCTACCCAAAGACAACATGTTGGTAATGGATGGGATTAAAATCTTGCTAATCAGAAGATACAACTAAAATAAAAGGTCTCCCACAACACCTGGGACAATATAATGAGACTATATTTGTCTTATATACAAATAAGTTGTAATGTTGTAAACTGCGTGAATGTAATCATTTTGGGGAACCACCCATATTGTATATATCATCGAAGAGGAGATCTTTAAATTTCCCAGAGTAACTGTACCTGTGTGGCTTTGGAGTTTGTGATCCACTTTGTGCGTTACAGTATGCTTGAGAGAGAAACAGATTGTATTTAGTAGTTCAAAATCTCCCATATATGAACTATATAATGCATATTATTTACCAGGAGAGGACATCAGCAGCCCTTTGGTTTGTTTCATTAGATAAATACTACACAGGTGTGGAAGAAGTGATTAGTGGTGGGAATACATTAAGTATTGGCTACCACTGGCATTACTATGCTATATGTCTCTTCCACTGATTAAAGTTGCAAAATCTCTACATATAGTGGTAAAAGATGTCATTACTATGGATAAATTGATATATCTAGATAATACCTTGACACTTCTTCTGGCTATGTCAGTTTTCCTAATTTCTAAAATGAGCACATTGATAATAATGGAGGCTTTTTGTGCTTTGGTGCCTGAATCCAATTGTGGCATGACTCACACCATAAGTTAGTAAGATTATATTCTCAAGATACAAGAACATTTTATAATTAAAGAAATGTAATATTCAGCAGCATTGTTAAATAATTACTGTTCATTGCTGCAGCAATGTTGTTAGGAAAAATTTTTGTTATCAATTTATTTGGCTCCTTTAGAAGAAAAACAATCGAACATTATTCTGTAAGCCAGAGCAATAGATGACATGTCTAATAATCCATTAAGTTTATATTGGTGAAAATTTATTGGAACAGATGCACCAAGGATTAGATAAAATAGCTTCCATGTGGGTACCCGTGTGGTAAGTGAAAAAGGAGGAAAGATCTCTCTTGCTTCTCCCTATCATTTTTTATTTCTGATCTCTCCAGTAGAATGAAGCCAATGCTATGTTAAATAAGATTGACAGTTTCTTATTGTGAAGAAATAGAGAATACTTTTTAAACTATCTGTAAATATAAAGACCCCAGCCTAGTGTCTAATGGTACCGAAATACTTTCTGGCTTGGATCATCTTGGGAGTTAAAAGTTTTAACTTTATATGTTGCTGTCTATTCCATGTATAAACCCAGACAAATAATAGGTCTGTTTTACAGGAAAAATTTAAATACTTAAATAGCAGCTAAACCAAATACCACTTATCAAACTCTCAGAAACAGAAATTATAAACCCTCTTCGAGTTTTTGGTAAAGGCTGTTCAGTTGACACTTGAAACATACAGCCTATAGTTACTGTGCTTGCTTGCCCAATGATGCTAATGTGGGAGAGTCCCCATAGCTGAAAATGACATGTACTTCAGAAAAAGGACTAGAAATCCCTGACCTGAAGTCTTTCTCCCTGAGTACAAGCTTTCATGTATAAGAAGTCTCTATGCAAGCTTCCAAAAGAGGAAACCAAACAATAGTCCTGACCAGCTGTTAACCTTATTAATGATTACCATGACATGACACCAATAAAGGCACATTAGTAGCACCATTAGTAACCAATTGTACTATTGGTATTAGTACCCATAGCTCCCTAATTGTACTTAATACCCTCTCAACAAGAAGTAAACCATATCCAATACTGGAAACCTAACTAACAGTATACTCAGTGAAATCATGGATACTGGAGGACCTATAATATACAGTGTTATAAACATTTGTCCTTACTACCCACTCATAAGTGTAGTCTTCATTGATCAAAACAACCTTCTCTTTTGAACACATAGATACCACAAGAGAACTGCACAACCAATCAAAATACAACTTTGTGGTAAATTATAAATAGATCCAAGACTATCACTCTGCACAAAACTCGAATCCAAGTGAATCAAAGATCTCAATATAAACCCAGCAACAATGAACTTGATAGAAAAGAAAGTGGGAAAAACCCTCCAATGAATTGGCACAGGTGACCACTTCCAAAATATAACACCAGTAGCTCAGACACTAAGAACAACAATCAATAAATGGGACCTCCTGAAACTGAGAAGCTTCTGCAAAGTCAAGGACACTGTCAACAGGACAAAATGACAGCCTACAGGATTGGAAAAGATTTTTACCAACCCTACAAGTGACAGAGGATTGAACTCTAAAATATATAAAGAACTCAAGAAACTAGAGCCCAAAACCTTCAATAACCTGATCAAATATGGGGTTCAGAACTAAAAAGGGAATTCTCAGTAAAAGAATTACAAATGGCTGAAAGGCACTTGAAAAAGTGCTCAACTTCTTTAACCATCAGAGAAATGCAAATCAAAGCAACTTTGAGATACCACCTGACACCTGTCAAATTGGCTAAGCTAAAAGACACAGAGGACAGCCTATGCTGGAGAGGATGTGGAACACGGGGAACACTCCTCCATTGTTGGTGGGAGTGTAAGCTTGTTCAGCCACTCTGGAATGCAATATGGCAGTTTCTCAGAAAACTGGGAATCAATCTCCCCAAGGACCCAGCAATACCACTTCTGGGCATATATCCTAAAGATACACTTTTCCACTCCAAAGGCATTAGCTCAACTGTGTTCATAGCAACATTATTCATAATAGAAAGAACCTGGAAACAACCTAGAAGCCCCTCAACTGAAGAATGGATTAACAAACTGTGATACATTCACACAATGTAGTACTACTCAGTAGTAAGAAAAAATGATATCCTAAAATTTGTAGGCAAATGGATGGAATTGGAGAATATCCTCCTGAACGAGGTATCTCAAACCCAGAAAGATAACAGGGGATGTACTCACTCATTTGTGGTCTCTAAACAAAAAAGCAAAAAGCAAATCATGTTCAAGCTGCAAACCACAACCACTGAACAGCTTGGGATCTGCAACACCTTTGAGTGGCACTTTGAGTGAATTCCATTCCCTCTAGAGGAGCACCTGACTCAGTCTTGATGTTGGGGTGAGGAAACTGTATCTGACAGGAGTGGATGCTGAACTGAGCATTATTGGGACATTGGGACCTCCTGCCTTTACTTGGGAGGAGATGTGGAGATGTGGAGAAGAGAGAGTGACTGGAGGAGGTGGGAGGGGAAAGGGAACTTGAATAATGACATACACAGATAGAAAATATGACTTTATTCATAATAAAATATACTAAAAAAATTAAAAAAGAGAGATACAAAAAAAAATCTCACCTCAAGGCTTACAAAACATTGTTGAAGAGGATACAAGAGGGCTACATTAGAGGAAGAACACTAAAGGAAGATATGTTTTAATTATATTCTAATCTCAGGAAGATGCAAAATACAGAATCATAAAAGTGATGGCCATTTGTGAGAAAAATTCACTCATTGTACTTGGAGCTAAATGAAGAAGCTTGCACATGCTGTCTAATAGGCAAATCAATTTTTTGGACTGTTTACTTCATAGAAAAAGAGTAAGAAAATAATGATGGGCTTGGTAAATTTTTCCACAGAGACTTCTAGGTTAATCATGGTGAAAGCAGAATGACTAATGAGATAGGGGAAGATATCCTGGCCATATATGTAGTATAAATAAAAGAGCTCTTTGTAAGAACTACTAGATTCAGTCTCTACATTTCTGATCTGACATGTTCACTCCATGCTGGGATTATGGTAATCCTGTTATGGCTTTCCATTATTTGCCGTTAAAATATCACTTTGAAATAATGCTCTTGTACACTGTATAGACTTGTCACTGTTTGGTTTTTTTTTTTTTTTTTTTTTTTTTTAATAAAATGCTCATTGGCCAGTATTCAGGCAGGAATTACAGGTAGGGAAACCAGACTAGGAGAATTTTGGGAAGAGGAAAAGCAGAGAGGCAGACACCAGCCAGATGCAGAGGAAGCAAGATGAAAATGCCTCACTTAGAAAAGGAACCAAACCATGTGGCTAAACATAGATAAAAATTATGAGTTAACCTAAGTGTAAGAACTAGAGAGTAATATGCTTGTGCTACTTGCCTAGCAGTTACTATAATAAGCTTCTAATTCAATTACTTGGAAAACTGCTGCCAGGTATTTGAGTTTCTAGTGGAACAGTAACTTCCAACTACATATCACTTGTGTTTGATATGAAGTATAGAGAAATCATGGGCAGTAGAAAGCACACTTAAGGTTCCAGGACAGTGTCCACATATATGTGTAACTTCCTATTCTTTTTGTCAGATAAAATATTCTCACAATTCAAATAGGATTATATTTTTATTAATTTTATTTTTATTATTGTTTTTTAATCAAACTTTGTATAAAAAAGCAAAACATTTGGAATAGATAAAAAATACCCACACAGTAATAAAATTTCTTTTTTCTCTAAAATACTTAAAACATAAAAAATAAAATCGGGCCAGACATCTAGGCAAAGCTCGATTTAAACATTACTATGCTCATGCAGGACCTGCCATACTTTTGTTTTAACATAAAAACCATGTGATGGTTAAATTTATTTTCTCTTCTTTCTCTCTAGAAGGAGACGCTTCACACTGTGATTCTATCCAGCTCTATAGCTCTTATAGTACTTAAAGATGAAGTGTGGGTTCATCACTCACTTTCCCTGTCTTCAAAGCCAAAGGGGGGAAAAATGAGTGGATATTCCTGTGAGCCCAATGCACATGATCTTAAATTGGAATAAATTCATTGACAAATTTATCTAAAACTATTTTAATTGCTGGGCTTCTCAAAGTACTATAAGCTATAAACTTGGGACCACTAAAATTACATTTTAACTTGAAATCATAGTACAACATATGTAGTTTAATTTAAGAACTGAATTAAAGTACACAAAGACATCTGTTTAAGAATTCATGATGAATGTGAATTTTCATTTTCTGTTGTGACTTCAACAGGATGTGTGAGAGGTATAATTTCCAGGAAATGCTCTAGTTCCCTTCATTGCACATGTTGTTTTCAGGACATAATTGATTTGTGGGTAATAAAAGTAGATATGTTTCTAATATGCTTAAATAATTTTAGCATTATTAGTCCTGTCTCTTGTACACCCAAACAAGATACATTTTCAAATACTGATTTTTTTTCTTGCTGTTACAAGGTTTATATGCTTTCAGGATTTGAAAAGACATATTTATTTACACACATATGTATGAATCATATATATTTATATATTATAAAAATAAATTTATTAATTATATATTATCTATAATTTATATATATAATTTATACAAAAATATAAAACAATTTTAGAAGTGGCATGAATTTGTAAGAGAAGAAGGGATATATGTGAGAAGTGAGGGCTTTGAGGGAAGACATGCAAGGGGAAAATGATATCATTAAATTATAATCTCAAAATACTTAAAAAAAAAGTCTGGTCTTTGCAGAAGAGAGAATGACTAGAAAGGGCAGGAGGGGGAAGGGAGCTTGAACAAGGGTTTACACAGATAAAGAATTTGACTTTATTCATAATAAAAAAAGCAAAAAACAATGAATACTTCAATAAAAAACAAATGTTAAAAGAAGAAAAAATTAAGCTAATAATAATTTAATTTGGGGGAGGTGTTAGTAGACATCCATTTAATTTGATGTAGCAATAAATCTCTGAATTCACCTTGCAAGTGATGTAGACATAGCACAGAATGTTTACTTCTTGCTGTCTGCCACCTCAGGTCCTTTGAATAAACAAACATATATGTTTGTATGTAAGAACAACTTTTCATGTCTAGTGTCTTTTAAGCTGTTTTTCTTTTATTTTTTCTTTTATTAACAATAAATTATTTTCTAACATACATGCAAAAAATCTGGTCTTTCTCCTGCCAAGTATCTCAAGGGAAAATTCAAGCAGGAGCTAGCTAGCCTTTGAGTGTGAAAGAAAATTTTCTTAACAAATGTTAAACAATCTAGTCACAAAATGAAAGAACTGTAATGCAATATGTATAGTAATATTCAGCATGCTATACTGGGAAAGTTTCCTCTTATATTTCACTGAACAGTGTCTATATTTTTTATACAATTAAAATTTCTAAAATTTTACTTTAGGTGCTTATTTACTGCCAATCCACTCAATCACTGGATAGTAATATTTGTGTCATACTGGAAGCCTTCCTTCACTAGGTTAAAGCCAACAACAGTCATGTCTATTTTTATGAATTTTATATATAATCATTTTTTTAACTTTAAGAAACATGACTTATTAAAAATGTTATTAGCAAAACCAAAATGCTTTAAAGCAATGTAGATTATGATTTGGATCTGAATGATTTTTGAAAATAACAAAGTCATATATAAAGCATATTTATTTGGCTTTCATATGGTACTTATGCACAATTGATTTGGAATTGTTTGATTAATATTTCACTAAAATATAAATAGTTTTATGTATTTCAAATTCTATCATATATTTTAAGAGTGAAAAGCAATAAAATTAATTATACCTAGGATGAAATGATTGTTAATGATCCTTATTTATCCTATTTCTGAAGCTATGCTATATCCCTTCAACCCAATGGTATCAGAGAGAATCACTTATACACTCAAGCTTAATAATTTCAGATGCAAAACTAATTTGTTCAAATTAAACAATTTACCAGAATAGTATCTACCTAAATTGACTAAAGACATACTTACCTTTATTTTGTGAAAGTACTTCCAAGTTAGTCCTTTTATTTGTAATGATAATTCATTATAAAAGCATTTGTTTCATAAAAGATATTTAATATCAGTCAGAATCAGGTTATATTTTTTGATAATGTAAGGTGTAGATTTTTGCCTACTATGTGATTGGATTATGTTTTTCAATGAATCTCCAGCAGCATTATATTCTCAAGAATTATAATTTGATACATGCTACCCAATATAAATGCAACCTCAGTAAGAAGAGTATGATTCATCTTAAACTTGGAATTGTACAAATTGCAGCTCTGAACTAATCAATTTTTTTACATAACCTTGATGCATTATTGTCCTTTTTAAGAAGGCCAGACTTTATATTTACCTAGTATTTTGTTCATTAAATTAAACTTGAAACTACAGTAGTCATTTCACTTCTACATTATTTTAGTAGAACAGTAATATTTGGTTTTATCATAGCTTTCTGGGATTAAAAAGTCTCAGGTTAGTGGTCACTCAAGCAGCACCAGGTATGGGTTTCACCTTGTGGAGTAGGCCTTAAGTAAATCAGATACTGGTTGGTTATTTCTAAAAATTTGCAGCCACTAATATGCTAGTATATCTTTAATTCTATCTACAGGCAGAATGCCATCATAAATTGAAGGACTTGTAGCTACATTGCTGTTTATATTTCTCTTAGATATGAAGAGTACCTTTCTGTTCCAAAGACACTAATCCATAGGATTGAACGCTCTATGTAGGTAATATTAAAGTAAAATGATTCCCCTGTACAATAGCAATAGAATGACTCATAATGACTTTCTGTTATAATCATAGATCAATGTCTTACTCACCCATTTTCACAAAAGCTTCTCCCTACACAACAGATGGGAAAAATAGAAAACCCCACATACAGAGAGTGTGCAGAGAATTTTGCTCATGATCGTGATGTTTACATATGTCTAGATAATCATTTTTCAAAAAGAAGAATCTTAAATATCATTATATTCAGTGTAAGGTCTAAATAATCACAAATTTTTCTCATGAATATGAGATTTAAGCATTCTTTTCAGCAGCTTGTTGATTAAATACACACTGATTTTAGGCACTACTAAAATTATTTCTCAGGTAACAATAATGTGGAGTTGTACACAAGATTTTGCTGGTTGCCTGAATAGCTTCAAAGTTAATTTGCAATAGCAAAGATAATCAAACACCTTGGCTTAGAAAATTTCTCATTTTAAGTATCCCTAGCAATACACACACACACACACACACACACACACACACACACACACACACACACACACACACAAGAAAAACAAAACAAAACAAAACAAAAAAACCCTTCTGGTTTGACTGTAAAAGGGTTGCTTAGCAGGAATTTGTGATGGCCACAGTTCATCCATGGGCATTAGCTGTGACCTACTTTGCTTTCATCATCTGCAGCTGAGCCTAACCTGGCTTGAGGTGCCTTAGATCTTGTTTTTTATGTTTCATGTATTTTAGAGAATGGTGCACAAAGAACAGTTAGTTTCTTTATTCAATATGCTTACAAAAGAACAAATTAACTACAACTATTGTTAAATTTGAATCTATGTTTATCAAGTTTCTCCCCTTAAGATATCCTCAATGCTGTATCCTTTTTAAGAAATTTCAATACAAATATCTCTTTTATATAGTTAAAAAGATTTTAAAGCATGCATTTTCTGTCTCTTTTCTTGGGTCCTACTAAAAACAAGTTAGTCTTAAGTTATGTGATAAACACCTATAAAGCGGTACTGATTTTTAATACTTTTAGAAAGAAAATGGTGCATATGCTTTGCCATGAAATGCTTTATATCTAAATGTATTTTATGTTTTAAATTATATATTCCATATTTAATCAAATAATTCAAAATGAGTATTTTATAGCAAAGCAATATTTTATACAATAAACTTTATCTTCTAATTCTTCATGATGTAATACCTTAAAGCCAGAAACCTGAGGAACATTGAGAGAAGCCTGTTTCTATTTATTTAATCACAACAGTCATAAACACCTCTCGGCATAGAAAAAGAGCCATGGACAGAGCTAAAAAGTACCTGTTAGTATTCATAAGTCAGGCAAAAGAGAAAAAATACCCGAAAGAATAAAGAAAAATAAAAGAGTATTTTGACTCATTAAAGAAATTAGATAGTAATTCTAAATGAGGACTCTGTAGGTTAAGTGATGGATACACAACCATGAAAACATGAAGTTATATTGCTATGACACACATACAAATCTAAGAGTGGCTTTGTGTGCCAGTAACCTCATGTTATGAGTGATGTTTTGAGACTGTATTAAGGCTGGGAAAGGTGACCAAGTATGAGGAGAGGGGTTCCAAAAGTATCAGAGACAGCTCCTGTTTCCACTGTTTTGAGTACCACAAGAGGACCAAGCTTCATAATTTCAACACATATAAAGAGGTCAGTCTCATGCAGGCTTCCCAGTTGTTGGTTCAGTCTCTCTGAGCCTATATGAGCTCATATTAGTTGAATCTGTGACTCTTCTTGTGAAGTCCTTGACCCCTCTGTCTAATACAATGCTTCTTCCTCTTCCTCTGCAGTATTTCCAGAGCTCTGCCTGAAGTTTGGCTGTAGGTCTGCATCTGTTTCCAGGCCAATTGTCAACAGAGGCCTTACCCAACAAACACAGCCATTCTTAACACACCCCTGTTTACCAGTCACCAGCCTCCAGTAATCAGTGCATCACATTCACGGTAACACTGTTGCTTCAATTACTTGAATGTATAAACAGTACTTCTGTGTGCAGATCTGGCTTATTCTAGTTAATGTCATAAAATTTATCTATTTTGCATCAAATTATAGGCCCCTACATTTTTGACTACTAGCTCATTGTGTGTATAAGTACAATATACTTTAAAATGTTTTTGGGTTGACAGACACCTAGGTTACAACCCTACATTAGCTATTGTATACAGTTTCAAATTAAAAGGAGGAATACAGAGACCTCTAGTTTGCTGTTTTATTTTTTTTCTGCTCTATACATCAGATTAAGACATCTGGCTTTTATGGCCTTTGTTTCTCTTTTTGGAGAATAACCATAATATCCTCAAAAACAACATTACCTGTTTAAGTTCTCACCAATAAAATATGCACAATTATTTGTCCACACAGCCTCACCTGCACTTGTTACTTTATTATTTTTTTAATCCATTTTACTTGGGACCCACACACTTCAATTGATGATGTTAATGAAGCTGGACATTTATATGCATGCTTGAAGGAATTTGGACACAGGGATGAATGGATAAAAAATGAGACTTTATTCATAATAAAAAAAGTCAAAAAGAAAGAAAAAAAGAAAAATTACCAAAATAAATGCATCAAAAACCATATAAAAGACCTATTGGAAATGTTGTACAAAAGACAAAGGGAGAATATAACTGAGGATGGTGTTTATGGGAAGCATATCCTCTCTGCCTACTTACTGCCTCACTCTCTGTTTCTACTGTGGCTACAAAGTGAATTCTACTGCATATTTCCATACACTTGAAGTTTGCTCATGTTATTGGACCAAGCAAACAGAGTTTCAAACCCTCTGAAGCTGTGAGACAAACAAACCCTTCCTTGTTTATACTGCTTATATCTGGCATTTTGCTACAATAAAGAAAAATTAACACATATAAGCAACAACAGATTTTCATTTGATCACTACTTATATGCTGAAAAACTGATAACCACATTTATAGAATATGAGTTTTAAGAATGATATTCTTATCCAATATGGACCAAAAATGTCCTTCAACAAAGTACTAAAATGAGTATTTGCTTATAGAGTGACAACAATTATTCTCTTCTAATACCTTAAAGCATATTTCTGACTATTTTCCATCACATTTATGTTACTAAAACAAAATCAATTTAAAATGTACATGTATTCACAGATTTTCCAGGACACTGAATTTTTAAGGTTGGTTAACCTCCATGATGTCAGGACATGTTTTTCAACTTATAGCCAAGAGGGCATGAAAGAAAGAACTCCCCTGGTTATTAATTGCTTTGTAATGTGCTTTCCACAACAGGACATCTCTTCTAAGTAGCTCTCTGCCATCTGCAACCCTTCGGCAATACATTCTGAAAAAGGATATAACAGCAGCTTGAAACCAGGAGTTTTCAAATTTAGAGATGTTATTATTCTTTATCGTATTTCCTTCTTTGTGTATGCATAATGCTATGTGTATATAGAATGATTTAACTCTCAGGTAATTATATCATAATTCTGATGCTCAAAATTGTAATGGACCTAAAATCTGTGTACTTGACAAAAATTGCAAGCCATTTTGCCAACAAGTAGCTCTCCAATTTTAAGCATGATCTGCCTGGGGTTAAAATAAATATAAAATAAATAAATTAATAAATAAATAAATAGATAGATAGATAGATAGATAAACAACCATTTTTTTTTCCTGAGTTCCATTCCAGAACAATTATCTGTTGGCTGAGAGAGTCATGCTCAGGCATCAATTATTTTTCAAATGTTACAAGTTGATTTTAATGTGCAGCAAGTATTTGGATTTGCTCTTAACAAATGTTTAATGTTGATGATTGTCTGCACATATCATCAGAAGAAACAAGTGGAGACTAAGCAAGTGTCTGTAAAAGCTGCATTGTCACTCAACCCTTGCACACCAGGGAACAAGGATCAAATGACAGAAAGCTGTGATTGGCAGATCAAAGGAACAAGGTACCATGGAAGGAATGAAACTGCACACAAGTGTAATGAGCTAGAGTGTTATATGCAAAACCTTCTCCTTCATATTAAATTACTGAATTTTTTGATCTGCACAAAAATAAGTGTAAAGAGCATGAGCATTGCCTAATTATTAAAGGTTTCACACAGATAACAAAATCCTCTCGGTCAAGTCATAGAGCTGAAGATATTCTAGAGATTAAAATGAGGATGCCCTTTGTTAGAAATCTTGAATCTTCATTTTTCTTACAAGTTATTTCCACCACACAGTTGTTTCGCACTTAAATAAATAGGAGTAAAAAGATGACAATCAACTACAATGGAAATGAACGTACTATCTGGAAAACAAAAACAAAAATCAACAATACCAAAAAAAAAAAAAAAAAAAAAAAAAAAAAAAAAAAAAAAAAAAAAAAAAAAAAAAAAAAAAAAAAAAAAAAAAAAAAAAAAAAAAAAAAAAAAAAAAA
>PVIH01019285.1:0-18391 GCA_004025045.1 Sigmodon hispidus | reverse complement strand
AGTAGCATTAACTCTGATGAGTAAAATGCAGAGAAGTACATGTCACATCCACAGCACCCTCTCTCTGACTTAGTGATTTATACCCAGGGTGTGTCTCAGCCACAGTCCCAGGAAAAACATTTCTGGTTGTTTACAGGTTTAGCAAGTGCTTGATTCTATCACCATATGTTGGAATAAACACTTTGATCAATTGGAAATCTACTTTATCAATTTTTTTCTGTCATCAGAAAACAAATTGTGATGTATATGTAGTAACCTTGAGATTTTTAAATAAAATACTGTCTTTTAATAAACACAAATTTTTAGTTTAAGGAGTCTCCCACACCCTTGCCCAGTCCCAAACTCTATTGTCTCAGTGAAGGTATAAACACATAAAAATGGCTGTTAAGCTTTTTCTCAGAATTTTACATGTTTACTTTCAATTACAGTCTTACTTTCTTTTAATATACATTAACAAACACAAAATATGGTAGAATTAAACATTTAAAAAGGTTGGAATTATATCCTCTTTCATGAATCATGCATCACATTGTATGTCATTCTGCCTTGTCATCTACCATTTCCCCTTCTTGGTATTCTATCTAAGTGTTCTTCTGATGTCACAGTTATGAATGTTTACATATCTGCATGTAAAAAAGAAAATTTTTGCTTGTGTGTTTTGATCGTCTCATGTACTACTACCATTTCTCATTTAATTAATTTTATTGAAAATCATATTTTTCTTTAACACTAAATGATATTAAATTATTATAAGTGCCATATGGTAGTTCTCTAACATTTCTTGACACTCATCTAGGCTGATTGTATTTTTCTATTATAAATAGAATGACAATAAGCACAAATTGATAATTATTCAATGTAGTGAAATTTACATGTTCATTGATGCTCTTCGAGATATAATTGACAAGTATTGTTAATACTGATATACTGATTTCTTGTCTAAGGATATCTCAAAGAAAAACATGCAAAATAAATAATCGTAAACCACCCAGATGGTTGATATTGTCCAAAAAAATCGAAAAATACCCCTTTAAGTTACTGTGAAAGGGATTCTTAACTGTCAACCAAAAAATGGAGAATAACTAAAATAGTAAAAATGTCTCAGATTTAAAATATTATCAAATCACTTAAATTTGGATATTCTGAATATCTCTTAAAAGAGAAACTAAGTCACTTCGCTGAATTTGTGCTGTATATTTGACATGGAATCCATTAGAAAATAAACATTTGTGTTGTGGAACTACAAATTATACTAGTGTGTTATGAAAATTGTATTATATGATATATTAAGCAAATCTATGATTATAACAAACACCAAAAGAATAAAAATATTTTAAGCAACTCCATGTCCAGAGCCTAGAATGAATGTAATCAAATCCAAAATTTAGATGCTAAAAGTGTGCAGGAAAAAGAACACAAGGCCTCCTCAACACTAGGCAAAGAACTAAAAGTAATTAAGGAATAATAAGATTTGGAGAAATAGTTTCCCCAGACTCCAGTTGCTTATCTAAACCAATTGACCAGCCCTGAATAACTATCTAAAAGTAATATTATACAGACTGAGTATGTTGTAATTATAAATTTAGAAATATATATGTATATAAGTATATGTATAAATATATGCATGCATGTGTAACAAAAATAACAAAAATTATCAATGTGAAAATGAACAAGATGAGGTATATGAAAGTTTTTGGAGGAAAAAAGAAAAAAGGTTAATGATTTAATTATTTTATAATCTTAAAACACTAATAGAAATATTTTTAAATGTCAGGGGACAATAGGGAGAGTGATTTGGGGAATACTTTCAGTATAAGTCCTCACAGTATGATTGCTTTGGAATAGGACACTTTGATAATTCTTCAATTTTAAATGTATTACTACTTTCAATATATCAAAGAACAGGTTCTGAAAGCCAAGGATGGCCAGCATCTATGTATAAATAGGACTAATTGCTTTGTGTGTTATCTTTGTCGTTAAGTGATCTAAAGACAGAATTCTATGTCTCCCATTGGACTTCTTGTTGGTTATACTTGCATTCTGATTTAACTGTGAGCACAATGATGTATACCAAATTCCCTCTGAAGACTTTATCCTACACTTCCTAAAAATCTATCTATTTCACACTTATGTTTTTGGTAGTCTTACTGAACTTAATCCCTATGTAAAATAAATTCCTATATTTTAATAATCAGTTGACTTTCAAAATTATTTTATTTACTCTTATTTCAAATTTTTATAGCACTGATCACACGGTTCAATATTATCAGTAATTGTTCCATTAATATTTGATGAAAAAAGAAAGCATGCTATTATTGTCATAGTTTTCATTCCTAGCACATTCTATCTAGTAACTGAAGGACAACCAGTTATATTAATGGTTGTATTAATTAGTTAATTAATTAATATAGTAAATCAATTAATTTAGTCTTGCTATCTACTTCTGACACATTTTCTGTTCCTTTTCTTATTTTCTTTTAGTGCAATATATATTCCTGACTTGTTATTTTTATAAAGTTCTTGGCACATTATTCTGTATGTTCTTCTTTCCTGATGAAATCTAAATGTAACTTACTCCCAGATAGCCCATTCTTACTGTGCAAATTTATATGAAACAAATGCATGTTACCATGCTAATGTTATTTTAATGGAAATAGAATTGACCTATACTGTTGTATATGTGTATGTTTCCTAATCCCTAGTTACGCAAGATTACGTCATAGACTTTCTCCACACTCAATTGTTTATGAAAGAATAACAATACTATCCATAATTCTCTCTTCCTCCCTCTCTCTCTTTCTCTCTTTTTCTCTCTCCCCCTTCTCCCTACCCTTCTCTTTTACACACACACACACAAACACACACACACACACACACACACACAGAGAGAGAGAGAGAGAGAGAGAGAGAGAGAGAGAGAGTTTTAAAACACTTTGAATTATTAGCACTCTGACAAAAATAAATCTCTACCTTTCATGGCTACATTTCTCTACCTCTCTTAAAAATAATATTATATAAGTGTACCCTTTGTATATTTTTAACTGCATTCTTAATTAAGTTGATTCCAACTGCATTAGACCCATTGGTTGACCTCCACCACTGTTATTATCAAGGTTATATTATAAAGGCATTGTATTATGTCAGGACCAATGGTTTAAAGCTGTGCTTAACTCCAATTTTTCCTTGTTTCCTTAAAGAAAATTCTTCACATGACTTCCAACATGTTCATTTAACTGATTGCATTACTGTTTTATTATTTGTTACTCTTTCTATATTGAAAGAAGGGAGTCATTATCCTCCTTTGTACGAAAAAGGCTCAGGAACGATTGTGATATTTATGAGTTTCTTATAATAATTTACACAAAATGTACAAGTTTACCTAAGAAATGATTTATATTCAAATAAGATGGAATTAAGTTTAGAACAAATGTATATTATTTCCAGTTATTTTTGAAGTGTCTTTTATCAAGAGATGATCTTGAACATTCTATTCACTTAAAAATATTATGTAATGTTTATGTAAAATTTATAATGCATAGACACATTTATTAATTTTAGTGTTAGAACATGTTTGTAAATAAATAATTTTTAGCCAATCAGTGGTGGCACATGCCTTTAACAACAACAAACTGGGAGGCAGAGTCATAGAGATCTCTGTGTTTTAGAAGCCAGCCTGATCTGCAGAATGAGTTACAGGACAGCCAAGGATATACAGAGAAACCCTATCTCAAAAAGTAAACCAAAACATTATAACTTTTAAAGAGTTAAATATTCTGAAAACTAAATACTCTTTTTTAAAACAATGTTTTAGAGAGTGTGTGTGTGTTGTGTGTGATCTTGTGTTTGCATATCAAGCCATTTATCTAGCCTCAATTCATCACACGTAATTATAATTTTTGTAGACTCTATCTCAAAAATTGACAATTTTAACAATGATACAATATAGATACAGAAAATGTTAGAAATAAATGCTATAATAATATCAAATATTCTTCGCTTTTGTGCACAATTGTTTTCAGATAAAAAAAATCGAGTAACAATTTTAAGAATTTTTATCCACAGAACATTAAAGAAAGTTTCAATCATAAATGCTGCGAAGAGTCATCTTTAACCAGGAGATTGGTGTCATTTATATTTTTCCATTTGTACTTCAGTCTTCTACTGAACCAAAGAGGTATTTGTGACCTTCTCAAAAGTAGTTTCTTTCATGAAACCAAATCTTATTTCAAAGTTCTGTGTTATTACTTTATTTTCTTACCTTTTTCCCGGCAAGTGAACCAAAACCACAGAGCTCATAACAGAACTTTCTAAAATTTTTGGGTGAATGGTTGTAACTTTAATCCAACCTTTATAAGTAATAATCAGTAGCACCAGCAAAAATAAAATTTTAAGAATATGTTAGTCAATGCTAAATAAAATTCATAGCTCTAATAATTATATTGTACATATAAAATATTAAGGCACTTCTTTAATTTTGACAATGTTAGGTAGGTAATTTTTCCATAAAATTTCTTATATTTGAGAAGACAGGGTATTAAAAGTAGTGCAATAAGGACTTCAGCAAATAGTATAAATTTTCTACCATATGTACACACTCAGTGAACCATAAGAATATAAAAAGTATACAACTAAAAGAATATTTAAATGGTCCAATGATCACTTCACAAGCTGGGTAGAGAGGTCCTCTTTTCATTATGAAGTACACATGTAGGTAATTGTACACTAAGAGCATAAATTTTGTGCCATTAATTCAAGAAACAAAAATGACTTTTCACACTGAGCTACATTTTCTGTTGTAAATTACAATATTAATCAATATAATACATTATCTAATTTTTTGTTTTTTACTGTTTTTTGAAAATCAACATCAACCTTTATATGAAACAGCAAAACATCCAGAATAGCTAAAAATAATAATAATAAAAATTAAAAAACTTACACTAATAAAACTTCTTTTTTCTATAAAATATATGAAACATAAAAAATAAAAGCTAATGTTCCCCAAGCCAGGTTAGGCTCAGCTACAGATGAAGAAAGAAAGCACAGTAGGTCACAGTTAATGCCCACGAATGAACTATGGCCACCACAAATTTCTGCTAAGCAACCCTTCAACAGTCAAACTAGAAGGGTGTGTGTGTGTGTGTGTGTGTGTGTGTGTGTGTGTGTGTGTGTGTGTGTGTGTATGTGTCTCAAATCACTTTATTCACCCATTTTCTTTCAATGAAATAAGAGTGTTTAAAGTATTTTCACATTGATCTTTAATTTTGTATGTATTTTATGTTTTCCAAATTTTAACTAATTCTTCCTTTTCTTTTAAAATTAGTATTTTCTCTGACTTGAAAAGCATATCAAGATATCTTCCACACTAATATATATTCAACATATATTTTGCTTCAATTTATAAGAAATATTTTTAAAATATATAATACAGAATCAATGAAGATTTACAATAGTAGACTCTGCTTACCTCTGACCCACTTAATTCTTTAATGATTATTTATGCAATAAACTTAGAAATATGAAAACTAATCTAAATATGATTTACCTTTTATTTTTGTAAAAATAAAAATAGGTGACAATTTTATAAATTTTTCCAGCTTACATTTGATATAGTTATTGTTTTTAGCTCAAATTTCTGATTTTAAAGTTTTTATCTCATAAAATTCTGGATTAAGAATGCTAAAATTTTATAAATTAGAGAACACATTTAAAGCATACACCAAGTGACATTATACAGATAAGACTGGTTCTATTTATATTTTTAGAATTGTTTGTGTGTGTGTACAATAAAAATTGAAGCATAAGAGGCCATGAATTCATAACACAGCAAGGGGCACTACATGGGAAGAGTTGGATAAAGAAAAAGGAAAGGGAAAATAGTGTGATTGTATTTTGATTTAAAATAATTAAAATAATTGGAAAATAAAAAAGTCCTTTTCTTCAGCAAAAAATAGATTAATTTAGAAAAGTCATTTAAAGGTGAGATTAAAACACAATGCTTCAGTGAGCAAGTCTTCTTTGCCATTATCTTCATTTGCCAGAGGATTCAGAAACTGTAAGAGTAAAAAGGAATTTCTGATAATGTAGTTCAGAATAATTGGTTAATCAAAACTTGAGTAGTTGTAAAGTATTGTTATTATTCGAAAATATAAAAAATTCTTAAGTATATTCTCACTCAGGCTCTGAAGTATTTAAAGAAAGGATGCTAGAGAAATACAGTGCTTCATGTGGATAAGCCCATAACAAGTACAAGGAGAAGAATCAGACCTCCATCACCATTCTTAATTTCACAGCCAGGTTATGGCTAGCCTTCTCCACGCTAGATAGAAGAAAAGAAAAATTGTCAATGGAAAGTTAATCTTTATATTATTTATCTATTTCTTTATATCTGTTTATTTTACATATAAAAATATTTTACTTCCATATAGGTCTGTGTACTACTTTATGCCTGTTTCTCATAAGGACAGAAAGGAGAATCAAATTTTCAGAGACCATAGTTATGGATGAGTGTGAGCCACTGTGTGTGCGCTAAGATATGAATTTGTGTGTGTGTGTGTCTGTGTGTATGTGTGTGCTGTGTATGTGTATGTGTGTATGTGTGTCTGTGTGTGTATGAGTATGTGTATGTTTGTGTGCTGTGTGTGTGCTGTGTGTGCTGTGTGTATATGAGTGTGTGCTGTGTGTATGTGCTGTGCGTGTATGTGCATGTGTGCATGTGTGTGTTTGTGGGTGTGTGCCTGTGTGTATGTGTGTATTTGTGTGTGGGGGGTGTTTGCTCTGCAAGAGCAATAGGGGTTCTTATATGTTCAGCCATATTTCTAGCATCTGAAAAGCTGATTTAAATTTCCAAATTTATATTCACATATAATAGATTCAAGATAGAGTATATACACATTTTTATAGTAGGTTCCCACACTTAATCTTTACTTTCACCAAATCTGAACCTTCATGGAGTGACTATCAGTGTTACCATATTGTATTCAAAACTTTATTCATGCAGTTACTAGGTAGCCATAATGTATATTTTATAGTGTGGTCTCTGTCCTGATTAAGCATACAATGAAAAAATGAAAATGAACTATGTATGTGAGTACTTGTCTAAATACATGTAAAATTATGCTGAGTATTTCTGAGAATTTTATAATTATGTTTAAATCATTTTTAACCATGTAAAGTTCTGCAGTGATAGTCTCTTAATGAATTTTGAAAAATATATATGACTTGAACATGGAGATATACCAGTTAGTCAGAAAAATTCAAAAGATGGATGACATAATTACCTTCATGTTTTAAGTATTCTCAGACCAAAAAAATCGAAAGAAAAGAAAAGAAATACACACACACACACACACACACATAATTCACAAATGCATACACACCACCAAGATAACAACAAAGTAACAGGAATCAACTATCATTGGTCTTTGATATATCTCAATATGAATTGTCTCAATTCCACAATGAAAAGTCACAGGTTAACAGGACAGATGTGAAAACAAGATCCATCCTTCTTCAGTATTCAAAAATACACCTCAACATTACATCTCAGTGTAAAAGGTTAGAAAATGATATTTGAAGCCTATAAACTTGAGAGGCTATTTTGTATAACAATTTTGATGTCCAAAAAAAATATTCCAAAGCAAAAATAATTAGAAGATTCAGGGGAAAACATTTAAAACTCAAAGAAGAAAAGAAAAATCCACCAAGATGACATTTCAGTTCTTAACCTGTGTGCCCCAAACACAAGGGCATCCAAGTTTGTAAAAGAAACACTACTACAATATACATCACATGATCCTAACACTAGTGGAATACTTCAATATCCAACTCTCATCAATAGTCAGGACTTCCAGATAATAACCCAACAGATATATTGGAGCTAAAAGATTTTATGAACAATTTGAGCCTCTTCATTCAAATACAAAAGAACATATCTTTTTTTTTTTCTGAACCTCATGGAAGTTCTCCAAAATTAATCATATATTTGAACACAAAGCAAAACAAAAATTGAAATAACTTTCTACATCTCATCAGAGGATCACAGATTAAAGCTGTGTATCAACATGAACAAAAAATAACAAACTCTTGGAAGCTGAAGGGCTCATTATTGAATGAGAAGTTCATCAAAACAGAATTTATAGTATTCAATTCAAATGAATACAAAGTATGACAATATCTGTGGAAAACAATGAAAGCAGTTTTAAGAAACAAAAGTGTATACATTAAGAAATAAAGAAAAGTAAATGAAAGAAAGAAAGAAATGTAGAGTTCTTTAAATAGCCTCTTAAAAGCATACCTTAAAGCTCTTGAATAAAAGAAGTAATTACACCCAAGAAAACTAAAAGGTAAGAAATATTTAAACACAGGGCTCAAAGAAAAAAGAAACAATAACAACAAAAATACAGATAATCAGCTGTTGTGGAATATTTGTTTAACTATGCAAAGATGTATTGCATTTGTTTATGTTTGGAATATTTGTTCAACTGTGTAAAAATGTGTTGCATTTCTTTAAATATGTAAAGATGTGCAGTTGTTTTACCTTACTTACCTAAGGGACTTGACTGGTATATACAAAACCTGAATGATCTATAGTAGGGGAAGAGTTACAGGCAGGACTTTCAGACAGGGAAAGTAATGAGGAGGACAGATATAGACTGGCAGTGAGAGAAAGAAAAAGAGATGCCAGGAACAGATAGACAGAGACAGAGGTAGCAGGAAAGTAGGACATGCATAATGTAAAAAAGGTAAAAATTCCCAAGGCAAAACATAGTGAATAGAAACAGGTTAAATCAAGTTAAAAAACCTAGTGAGTCAAGTCTATGCTAAGTCCAAGCATCTGTAATTAATAAGTCTTTTTGTCTTTATTTGAGAGCTGATTGTTTGCTCTTCCAAAAATTTCAACTATAATCAATAAAGAGCTACTTCTTTGAGAAAATCAATAAGATCAAATATCCTTATCAAAATTAAATAAAAGCTTTAGAGAGAAGTTATAATTTAACTGAATGGGAAATGAAGGAATATAACAGACACCAAACAAGTCCAGAGAATCATAATAAAATATTTTGAAAACATGTATGCTTCCATATTGAAAAAAAATACATGACGATCTCTTTTGATGTAGAGAGAGGAAAAAAAAAAAAAAACCTTTAACAAAATCTAACACTACATCGTGATAAAAAAAAAAAATCCAGGAGAGATTAGTGATAAAATAGATATTTAGAAATATAATAATGAAAGTTTATGTAAGACAATACCCAACATCAAACAGAACAGAAAGAAACACTAAAACCAGAAACAAAAGACAAATGTAATGAGGAGAATCAGGAAAACACCATCTTTCACAACATCCTCAAATAATAAATATATCTTAAAGTAACTATAACTAATCAAAGGAAGGATTTGCATAATTAAAAACATCAAGGTTTTAAAGAAAGAAATTCAAGAAAATATCAGAATCAAAAAACAATCCCATGATCATAATAAAAAAAAGAAAAGAATCAAAAAGAACTAAAAAGCAATCTATTCCATATATTTTTCATCAATATACCAACATAATTCTTCACAGACTTTGAAAGGACAATTTATATCTTCCTATGGAAAACAAAACAAAAACACTCCTCGGGATTGCTAAAACAATTCTGAACAAGAAAAGAACTGTTGAAAGTCTCATCCTTACATTTTTTAAAAATTTATAAACTCTTTTGTATCCATGTATCCCCTTTCACTCCCTCTCTTCCCACCTCAAAATCCCTTCCCAGTCAGCCTCAGCCTCCCTCCCTCCTCATCCCCCCATCCCCTCATCAAAAAGTGCCAGAAGTCCTAAAGTGGGTCAGCTCAGCATGGTGCATCCACTCCAGGTAAGTCCAATTTCCTAATCCTACTATCAACACAGGGGTAAGTGGGCTCTGAGGTGCCAGCCTACACTTATAAACTCAGTCTGATCCCACCCTTCAAGGCTCCACATACTGCCCATATCAGCAGACAATTACCTATCCTTGGAGGGCCCAGCTCCTTTGCCTATGGTTTCCCAGTGGCTTTTCTCAGTCAGTGAGCTCCCCAGAGCTAAATCTAGCCATCACTGGTGGAATTTTCCTTATAATCCCTATCCCCCTGCTCATACAGACTCCCCTCTCCTACTGTCAGCTGATCAGGAGCTCTGAAAATTGCTCAGCCATGGATCTCAGTCTCCACCTGTATTTATTGTTGAATGTAGGTTTGGTGGTGACATTTAAGGTGGTTATTCATTTGATTATAGGGAACTTCCTATCAAGGTACTCCCTCCACTATTGGTTGGAGACCTAGCCAAGGACATCCTGTGAGTACTTAGAAGTTTCCATAGCACCTGGTCTCTTTCCAACCCCATATTGGCTTCCCCTATTAAGATGCCTATCTCTTTTGTTCTCCCTCTTTGTTGCTCCTCTCACTCAGCTATCTCTTTCTCTCATGATTCGTTCCTACCTCCCATTTAGCTAAGGAGATCTTCTTTAACTTGTATAATAGAGATATACTAATTCAAACACCATAGTATTGGTACAAATATATGCACTGATCAATGGAATTAAGTTGACGATTCAGACATAAATCCACACACCAATAAACACCTGTTTTCTTTTTTTTTGCTTTTGCATTTATTTTTATAAAGTCTCATTTTTTAATCCATGTATCCCCTTGTTCAAATTCCCTTCCCCCTCCTGGCCCTTCTAGTCACTCTCTCTCCTCGCCATCTCCTTATCTTCTCCCCAGCAAAGGCAGGATGTCCCAAGGTCCCAAGGTGACTTAGTTTGGCATCCATTCCTGGCAAGTCTGATTTCCTCTTCCTAATATAAAGACTGGGTTAGGTGTTCCTCCCAAGTTCGATTCCCAACATCTACATGACAGCTAACATCTGTCTATAAATCCTTACACAGTTATATAGACAAACACCTGTTTTCTTATAAAGTCAGAAATACATACTGGAAAAAGAAACCATCTTCAACAAATGGTGTTTGTCAGATTTGAGGTTGGCATGTAGAAGAATTCTAAAGTTCCATAATTATCAAATGCACAAAGCATAACCTCCATTTGGATTAAAAACTGCAACATAAATATGTACAGTCTCACCCCAATGGCACTAGCTCAACTATGTTCATAGCAGCATCATTTCTAATAGCAAGAACCTGAAAACAACCTACATGCCCCTCAACTGAAGAATGGATTAACAAATTGTGGTACATCTACACAATGGAATACTACTCAGCAGTAAGAAAAAATGATATCCCAAAATTTGCAGGCAAATGGATGGATCTGGAGAATATCCTCTTGAGCGAGGTATCACAAACCCAGAAAGATAAGCAGAGGATGTACTCACTCATTAGTGGACTCTAAACAAACAAACAAAAAAAACCCTGCAACATAAAAACACAAAAACTAAACCTGAAGAAAGAAAATATGAAATAGCCTTAACCTCATAGTCACAGCAAAGGACTTTCTTAGCAGAATACCAATAATGCATGCACTAAGACTCACAATTATTAAATGAGATATTATGAAACTGAAAAGCTTCTGAGGAAAAAAGACATTATCATTAGAACAAAGAGAAGTGTGCAAAATGAGAACTTATTTCTTAAATGAAAACCAACTTTGCATCATATAGAAGACTGATATTAAAATTTATAAAGTACTCAAGAAATTAGATATTTTCAAAAATATATTTCAATTTGAAAATAGGGCACAATTCTTTTTTATTTTCAAAGTATAAAGTCTTATTTTGTATCTATGTATCCTCTTGTTCAAACTCCCTTCCCTCTCCGGACCCCTCCCAATCAGTCTCTCTTCTCCCCATCCCCCCATCCTCTTCTCAGAAAGGACAAGAGGTCCCTAGGTGGATTAATTCAACATCCACTCCAGGCAAGTCCAACATAATTCTAAGTGGTGAATTCTCAACTGAAAAACTTAAATGGATAAAATAATGTAAACGATGTTCAATATCCTTAATCATTAGGGAATTGCAAATCACTTTGAGATTCCATCTTTGTTAGTATTTCACGGTTGAAAAGACAAATAATGCTACCAGATGCTACTTAGAGTTTATTGGGAAATCTGGATATCCAGGCAAGGGTGGAGCAAGAGATAAGGAGAGAGAAAGAGAGAAATAAGAGAGGGGGCAGAGAAAAGGGAATCTCTGTCAAGAGCTGTCTCCCTTTAAAGGAAGGGTAAGCATGTACACATGCCCAGGTGCATGGCCACAACAAGGCAATGCTGGAGACACACAGCCATGCCCAGGAGGCAAGCTGGAAGGACACTAACAATCTTCAACCTGTTGGAATGACTGATATCAATAACACATGGGACAACTGATGTTAGCAAAGGTAAAGAATAAGAGAATAGTTATCCATTGCTGATGAGAGTATAAACTTGTACAGCTACTATGAACATCAATACAATGGGTCCTCAGAAAGTTGAAAATTGATCTGCCTCAATACCCAGCTATATCACATTTGGATATACACCCAAAGGACACTTCATCCTACCACAAGGACTCTTTCTGATTCTTGCATATTGCTACTCTATTTATATTAGGCAGAAACTGGATACAACAAAGATGTCTCTCAATGGAATGGATAAATAAAATGTAGCTTATTTATACAATGGAATATTTATTCAGTTGTTTAAAAATGAATTATAAAAATTGTAAATAAATAAATGTAACTAGGAAAACATCATAATGAATGAGGCAATCTAGATCCAGAAACATAAATGTGGTATATACTCATTTATATATGGATATTATCCATGAAGTAAATGATAACCAATCTAAGATTTGTAGATTCAGAGAGGTTAGGTATAAAAGGTATAGAGGAAGAAACAATGTGTGTGTGTATATGTGTGTGTGTGTATGTGTTTGTGTGTGTGTGTGTGTGTGTGTGTGTGTGTGTGTGTGTGTTGTGTGTGTGGGGGGGTTATTTGTTCTCCTTCTTTGTCCATTCCTAACTCTACCATCCTGTTTCCTCATGTTATTTTCCCACCTCCTCTTAACTCCCCCTGCTCTGAAATTACTCAGGAGATCTTTTCTAAAATTTCTCCCATTTTTGGTTGGGGGGGGAATTCATGGATGTCTTTCTTAGATAATTCTCAAGACAATAATCTTAAATGGCAGAAAGACACTCAACACCCTTAGCCATCAAAGAAATGCAAATCAAAACAGCTCTGAGAAACCATCATACACATGTCAGAAAGGCTAAGATCAAAAGACAGCTTATGTTGGAGTGGTGTGAAGGAAAGGAAACAATCTTTCATTGCTGGTGGGAGTGTAACTTGTATAGCCACTTTGGTAATCAGTAGGGTGGCTTGTTAGAAAACTGAGAATCTATCTACCTCATGATTTAGCAATACTACTCTTGGGTATATACCCAAAGGATGAATATACTACAAGGACATTTGCTCTACTATGTTTATCATGGCATTATTTGTATTAGTCAATAACTGGAAATAACACAGATGCCTCTCAGTTAAGGAATAGATTTTAAAAAATGTGTTATATCTACACAATAGAGTATTATGTAGGTGGTAAAAATGACTATTAAATAATTGCTAAGAAACCTCGATGGAAAGGAACTAAATCT
This sequence comes from Sigmodon hispidus, assembly GCA_004025045.1. Taxonomy (NCBI): domain Eukaryota; kingdom Metazoa; phylum Chordata; class Mammalia; order Rodentia; family Cricetidae; genus Sigmodon; species Sigmodon hispidus. Next base: position 4,790 of record PVIH01019285.1, on the reverse strand, counting down.
TCCAAAGATAAATGGCAGTCAAACTGCATGGGCAGTTTGTGGAGCCTTTTGCAGTAGAATCAGAGCATATTCCTGGTGTATTAACTGACCTCTTGGGGCCCATTTCTTACAGAGGAACACGTTACTCAGCCTTGATACTGGGATGATGGACTCAGCCCTTCCTCTACTAGATATGTCAGATGGAACTGTCTCACTTTGGATTACCTTGCCCTCCTTGGGGAATGGATGGGAGCATGGGGTGTGGGGAGACTGAAAGGGGACAGGGAAGACCTGGGAGGATGGAAGAGAGGAGAAGCAGTGGTAATTTTGGCAAAATATTAATTAAAAAAATGGAAAAATGACATCTTTAAATTTGCAAGCAAATGGATAGAACATGGAAAAATAAATCATCCTGGGTGAGGTAAGTCAGACCCAGAAAGACAAATTCATTGTACTCATTCATAAGTGAATATGAGTCAAAAAGTAAAAGATAACCAGGCTACAATCCACAACCCCAGAAACACTAGGAAACAAGGAGGCCTCTAAGAGTGACATCATGTTTTATCTTATTGTATTTTATTTTGTCATGTTTTATTGTCATCCTTTAGAAGCCTGTTTTTTTTTTCTTATGAGAGAAACAAAAAGTTCTAGAAAGAAAGGTGGGGAGAAATTAGAAGGAGTAGAGGAAGAGAAAACTGTAATCAGGATATATTGTGTGAGAAAAGTGTCTATTTTCAACAAAAGAAATAAAATACAGAGAGGCAGAAATTATGCTGGATAGGAAAAATGCTATAAGCCAAAAAAGAAAGAAAATCCATACATGATGAAGTCTGTCTTGAAGAATAGTTAGTTAGCTGTGATTGGCCTTGCAGTTGTATAAACTGGTCTCACTTACTGTCACTTTTATTCCTCTTGAACACAGATGCATTGGGACAAACTGTCTCATCAACATCTGCCGTCTTTTTCCTTTGTTTAGCTAGATAGTTTTATGGGAAAATACAAGCTCATGAGCAACTCAGGACTTTACCTAAACAGTATAAAATTGGAAAAAAGTTTCAATACCAAAGTTTTAGAAAATTATTTGAATTAAAGACAAATTAATTTTCTTTTTTTAAGGATTTATTTATATATTATGTATACAGTATACAGAAGAGGGTATCAGATGTCCTCACAGATGGTTGTGAGCCACCATGTGGTTGCTGAGAATTGAACTCTGGACCTTTAGAAGAATACTCAGTGCTCTTAATCTTTGAGCCATCTCTCCATCCTGACAAATTAATTTTCAATGTGTACTGTAGTTGATTTATAGCAGCTAGAGGTATAAAATAAAAATATGGTCATAAATAATTTCAAAAAATATGCATAGAAGAAGTAATTGGATGTTCAAGATACAAGTTTTCAAAGGAGAATGTAGTCACTATCTTAATTGATGCTATAAAAATACTTGCTGAATATACAGTAAGAAATGTTTATTTCATTTCATATTTGAACAAGGAATAGACTCCACCATTACAGCAAAGCCATGGATCTCTGTGGATGAAGCATTTGGTCACAACACATAATAACTTAGACAAACAATTAGGACTAGTTTACAAAATCTCATGGGCCACCAGAGTTAACTACTCTTTTAGATAGACTCCATCTTCTAAAGATTCTAAACCATAAAACAAGGTCTGTACACAAGGACCAAGTGTTCAGCCATATGGACCTATCAGGAATATTTCACATTCTAATTACAAAAAAAGGAGTTAATTACTTTCTGAGTCTCTCTGACCCTTGGCTTCTCTTTCCCTATTGACAAGTTTAAAGACCACCAGTTTGCCTGACATGGGAAAACTCGTGCCAACTCATCCTGTAGATGCACCTAAACTGAAGAATGGATTAACAAACTGTGATACATCTACACAATGGAGCACTACTCAACAGTTTAAAAAAAATGATACTCTAAAATTTGCAGGCAAATGGACAGATTTGGAGAATATCCTCCTGAGCCCAGAAAGATATCACAAGTCCAGAAAGTTAAGCACGAGATGTAATCACTCATTAGACAAAAATCAAAGAACATGCAAGCTGCAAACCACAATCCCTGAACAGCTTGGGGTCTGAAGGAACTTAAGACAGACATCCAGAGATTCCCCTAGGAAGAGAAAATAGGGAAGATCTCCTTAGCTAATTGTGAGCATAAGGGGCCGCTACCAAGAAAGGGAAGGAACAAGTCATGAGAGAAGATGATTGAGTGAAAGGAACAACAAGGAGGGAGAAAAAAAGAGATAGAGATCTTAATAGAGGAAGCCAATGTGGGGTTGGAGAAAGACTGGGTACTAGGGAAAACTCCAAGAACTCACAGGATGTCCCTGACTAAGTCTCCAACCAATAGCGAAGGTGTAGCCTAGACTTGACTTCCCCTATAATCAAATGAATAGCCAACCTAAGTGCCATCACAGAACTTACATCCAACAATGAATTGAGGTAGAGGCAGATACATGGCTGAGCACTGGGCAGAGTTCCTGGTCCAGCTGACAGCAGGGGAGGGGAGAAATAATTCATATATACGAATCTAAAAAAGAATGATAGATTATGGTATAACAGTGGGAAAAAATAAATCATGCAAGAAAGAATAAATATCACATATATAGGGATCATATATATACTAGGGAGCATCATCATTGTTTTCATATCAAAAATTTTTCTCTATATGTTAATATTATTAAAACATAACAATTATTTAGGAATATTAGTTAATTTTAAATTTATGACAACTATCCATATCTCTTAGAATTCATAAAAAGATAGTGGTGGATAAAATTCCAAGAATAAATAGCACTTAGCTAAGAAATGTAAAAGAATGACAAATAAAAACACAATTATTAATATATGGTGTGGCATGTCTAATGGATTGACAGGATCATTTTTTCCTAAATGATAGACAATCAAAACAATCTGATCAAAGACTGGCATTCCATACATCAAAGATGTATATAACTTACACTAAAATTTTCACATTTAGGGTATAAAGAATGAGATAAAGATGACCTCATAAATCATTAGAGAGTACCATCATTCTGCAAGAACTGTATTAGATAATATTAAATAAAAAAATCACTAAATACATTTTTCTTGTGAGTTAAAGGCATAATAATTTTTACAATAAAATTAGATTTTGACAGTAAGTATCTAGTATTTAGGAAAAAAATTTTTCAGATATTTATAATAAAACTCAAAACAAAGCAAAAATGGTAGGAATTCAGCTATTCAATGACCAGTATGCTTGTTATTATATCAGCACATTTTGTTAGACAGGAACTATATGTGGAGGACTTAATCACAGTTGCTTAATATTCTCACAGTAAAAAAGTAAAGGTTAAAATAAATCACATTGAAGGTCAAATGCTGCAATTTTGACACATACTTGATAAAGGTAACCAGAAATGCGTATTACTAAAATATAGTCATTTCATAACTTAATGGAAACAGAGGCATTGGGAAGTGGGATTAGATTTCTTTAGATAAGGACATTCCTAAAAGTAATAAATACAGAGTGTGTTATAGAATATTGTTTTAACTATGTCAAGATGTGCTACATTTATTTATGCTGCATTTATTTAATTATGTAATTAAATTAATTATTTAACTATGTTGCTGTTTCACTTTGCCTGCCTAAGACACCTGATTAAACTCATTAGCAACTGAATGGCAATAGCTGGGCAGAAAATGGATAGATGCGGCAGGCAGAGAAAATAAATAAAGTGATAAATCTATGCTCAGAAGAAAAAACAATAGAGGAAGGAGCAGAGATTGAGGAACATGTCCAGCAGAAGAAGCCAGCCAGATGCCATTGAACAGACATAGAGTAGCACTGAAATCAAAATTTGAGGAAGAAAGGTAATAAGCTCTGAGACAACAGGTAAATAAAGAGAAACAGATTAAAGTTAAAAGCACTGACTAGAAACAATCTTAAGTTTGGTCAAAAATTCAAAACTAATAAGTCTGTGTCATGATCTGGAAGCCAGGTGATAACCCAAAAGAAACCTGTCTGAAGTGGATTCCCCATGCTGAACTGACCCACCTTGGGACTTCCTGCTCTTTTGAGGGAGGTTATAGAGGGATGGGGTAGGATGAGGATGAAGGCAAACTTGGAGGGATTGTGAATAGGGAATGATGGGTGAGCAGGGGGATACATAAAACAAGGACCTTTTAAAAGAATAAATGAAGAAAGGAAAGAAGAGAAGAGAAAAGAAAAAAAGCCTGGCACAGAAGTGTGCAATCAGAATAGAATATGTTAAACAGGAAAAAAGTCAAACTAGGAATTGTAGACAACAGAGCTGAAGTTTTTCAATACTATGATACTGTCATTGTTATTGTTTATTTTTAAATGAAGACATAGTGAAAATTTTAAGTGTTTGAGATAATATTGTTAATATGATAAATCCTGAGTAGTAGTCACTATATACATGTGACAGTTGGGAGTGGGTAGTAACTAACCTATTGATAGTTACTTATAACAGAGGTGATAAGTAGAAATTGTGGACAAGGGAAGGAGAGAAAGAAATCCTTATTTTTTTTTCTTCTTACTCTTTTTTTTTCCTTCTTTATTTTGTATTTATCAAAAAAAAAACACAGTAAAAAGAATTTAAAATGTGGAAGAGTTAACAATAACTATACAGAGGATAAGAATGATAAGCATGGCTTATCAAGGGTAGAAATACAAATAAGATTGCTACACCTATATTTTCTTTGTGTTCATCTTTCCCTCTGAATTTTTTTCCATCCCTGTATATCCTTATTCAAGGTCTCTTCCCCCTCCCAACACA
>PVIH01019284.1:0-35850 GCA_004025045.1 Sigmodon hispidus | reverse complement strand
CATAAACATCTACTATTGGACCATAACGACCAAATTCCCGACGTAAATCTTCAGACCTGGTGTCGTCGGCCACGTTCCTAACGAACAGAGACGTGTTGGGGGGGCGCAGGTAGCGGGACATGACGGCGGCGGGAGTCTGGGCCGGCGGCACTAACGGGCTCAGCAAACCGTCCGCGGCTCCGGCGGCGGCGGCGGCGGCGGCTCACATCCCCAGAATCTTTTTTAAGTATAAAGGAAGGGTAGAAATTTGAGCAGTGGTTAAACACAAAAAAATCAGGACAAGATGGATGTTAGTCATCTAAATATCATATTCAGATTGATATTCAGGAACCCTACAGATTCATACACATCATGCTTATTTCAAGTTCATGTTCAAAAGTAAGATATTGTAATAAAAATATGTATATTTCTAACTCACTTCCAGGACACCAATGTCCCATGAAGTCATCTATTTTGTATCTGGCTTCAAATGCGTTCATCCAGGATGCATGACAGTCCAGTTGATGAGATATCAAATGACCTAGGTGACAAATTTCTGCTGATGTTTATTGGGAAAGTTTAGTAGTAGATTATGTAGAAAAGAAGATCCTTTCTATTTTTTATTATTTATTTATTTTATTATTATGAACAAAGAAGTCACTTTTTATTCTTGTATATCCTTATTCAAGGTCCCTTCCCCCTCCCACCACATCAGGTCATTCTCTCTTCTCCACAACTCCCCATCCCCCTGCCCCCCCAACCCTCCCCCCCCACCCAGGCAGACGATCCCAAGGTCCCAATATTGCTTAGTTCAGCCTCCACTCCTGGCAGCTCCAGTTTTCTCCCCCCAACATCAAGACTAAGTCAGGTGATACAGGGAGTCAGTCCAAGGGATTTCTGATCCCAAGCTGTTCAGTGGTTGTGGTTTGCAGCTTGGCCATGCTTTGCTTTTTTCTTGTTTGTTTGTTTGTTTGTTTAGAGTCCACTAGTGAGTGAGTAAAACCCCTGCTTATCTTTCTGGGTTTGTGATACCTCGCTCAGGAGGATAGTCTCCAAATCCATCCATTTGCCTGCAAATTTTACTCGAAGTTTTAGCTAAAGCAATAAGAGAATGAAAGGAGATTAAGGGGATACAAATTGGAAAAGAAGAAGTGAAACTATCTCTATTTGCAGATGATATGATTGTATACATAAGTGACCCTCAAAATTCCTCCAAGGAAGATCCTTTCTAAATGTATACAGCTCCAGTCTTTAAAAGTTTACCCTTGACTAGAAACATTCAATATTCTCTCTATCATAACTGTATGCAATGTGGCCAGTAGAAATATCCTCTAAAGGAAATTACTCCATCCTGGAAGGGGCTTCATTAATTTTTAGGAAAGCTGCAGGTAATAGGCCTTGAAAAATTTCCAACAATTACAAAATTCACAGGACATATTCTTCTGTGTGCAATATAAAGGGTAAGGACTATAAGGGAGAAGACCCTCTCATAAGTAGAGCTGTTCACCAGTTGTACATTGAGTTGTATGTATGCAGCTAAGCTGATTTCTTACTTAAAATTCAGTCCTATTTTAGTATTGCTGATGCTACTATATGTAAGTTATCTGTTCCCATTCTAATCCTTCAATCATACTCTTGTCAGCAACCCCAATAAATTTACTGATTTGTGAAGACAGAGACTAGAGAGAAATCTTTGCTGTGTCTGTTATTAGAGCCTGATCTAATACTCTGGGATGAGTAGATGTTCTTTTTCTTTGATAGGTAATTTTGGATCCCTGATAATGGGTTTCTCTGATGTAGTAAGCCAAATTGAGCCAAATCAAAAACTGGAAGAACCAGATTTAATCTAAGCAAAGTTTCTCAGGTAATCTTGGAGGAATTGAGGTGGGAATATCACATAGAAGATCTGGGGACTAGGGTTTAAATACCATGTATTTAAGCATCTCTGCAGGAGGAGCTGCTGCTTAGTGGGCATTCTGAGAGGGTCAGGGTCTGGAGAGAAAAGAGAGGATGAGGCAGAGCTTCCAACTGAATATCCTAACCTTCTTGGATATATGAACATCAGTTCAAGTCTGGTTACTTTCTACTGGTGTAGGATAATGCAGAGAGTGAGAGTTGGGTATCTCAGTGAGCTTATTCTTGACAGGAATTATGGGTTAAGAAACATCCAATAAACAGCCATCCTAGAGACCTCAAGTATCTGACTCTTGAAGAAGTAATGAAGACAAGTTTCTAGGAGAAAAAAATCGATTATTAACATGAGCACTAAGAATGGGGCTAGCCATGGGAAAAGTGAAGACTGCCAGAAAGAATATAACAGAGATATGCCCTGGTTGTACAGAATAAGCAAGGGTGAATGGCAGAGGTAAATTCACAAGACATAAGAGTAGATATGGCCTTCATTGGAACATTGTGAAAAACTGGAGGGTACCAGCTCCTGGACAGATCATTTATGCTGGAAATGTGTATGTTTGAACCTGGAGAGATACTATTGTCACTTACTATCCAGGAGCTTGGGGGGATGGCATATTGAGTGTAAGGATGATGTGTTCCAGGAGCACCTAGGCCAGCATATCTGCTGTTTTCTTAGAGGTTTGGAGTGCCTCCATTATTCTGTAGTGGTGTCAACAAGAGTTAAGAGACAAAAGTGTTTTTTATGAATGGGCATGTGGGAGGGACCCTTTCTGGTTGGCCTTGGCACATGTCTGGTAGGAGGAGTTGACTTGTACAATACAGTTTCAAAGATAGATGGGATAGAAAGGGGGGGTCCTAGAGACTGATATTAGTTTTCATCAGGCCAGATTTATTAATACAGTAGCAGAATTCTTTCTCCAGCATCAGGCAGGTGTCTGTAACACATCTGAAACAGATTTACATAGTGTCATAGCAAAGGCCAAGGCTTTTAGTTAAAAGGCATGAACATTTTTTTCTAGGGCCTTGTTTTAGCCTGGAAAAAAAAGAAACTTTATGTCCATACTTAGAAAACAACCAGAGGAAATTTACTGGATGGAAAAAGTTGAGTGACCAAAGGAGGAGGAAAGAAGGAGGCTGAGGAGCGTGGGAGAAGGAGCAGATCTGAACCTGCCTGCAGGCTTTCACACCACCTATAATGCTAACCTGTTTCAGAAGAGGAGAAGTCAGCAAGAGTGAGCAGCCATGGATTGTGGAACTGTTACCAGCATCATGCTTTTCAGCAATATATCAGCAGTTTTGCCATATGTGGCTGGAGACAATACAGTAGTGCTAAAAACAACAACAACAAATCTATGCAGTTCTGTTAGTGTTGTAAAAAAAAAAATCTAAAAGCTGGAATTAGTAAAAGGCACAAAAATTTAAAGACTCCTAAAAACTATTTGTAGTTAATGCTCTATCATAACTGTATTTATCAATGTTAAAACTCTGAGCCTCTGAAATTCCAGTGTAGTAATACCATGGAAGGAAGATAGATGTCTGAAACATCTTTGTATAACTTTTCAGTTACATATGAAACCTGTTTATCCTTTACTTTGAAGCCTGTGAACAAGGCAAGCTTATCTGTACTTTTTAACAGGGAACTAAGGAGCTAATGAGCTACCAAGTTGGTTGTAGCCTTGAGGGTCAGGGAGGGAGCCTATTAAACTGTTAAACCTATCAGTACCCTAGTCATCAAACACCATCAGATCTGAGAAGGATACATTTCCTTAATGTATTTTTTTGTAATTGCTAATTAAGCAGAAGTGAGACTATCCCAAGTTTCTCCTTCGTCCCTGGGGACAGAGGTCTCAGGGCAGTATCAGTCTTCAGCTATCAAGCCCAGAAATTCTGAAAGACTTTTCTGTGGAGTAAAAATTTGGGAAGACCAGCCTACCTCGTCTTGGAAAAGAGGGGCAATAAATTTCTCAGTGTCTTGCTTGTCCACAGTATTGACTATAGGTATTATTATATCTCAGATAGTGGGTTTCTCTGCTGGCATACTAAACCAAACTAAGTCAAAAAGGTAAAAAAACAAAAACAAAAAAACAAAAACAAACAAACAAAAAACAACAAAAAAAATAGGTTTAATCTGAGCAAAGCACTCCCATGTGACCATGGGGGAAGAGAGAAGGAGAAATCACATGGCAAGTCTAGGAAAGGGGACTTAAATACATTGTAGATTTGGTTTTGAGAAACCCCAGGGGTGGAATCACTGCATGGGAGGCTTTTTGGCATCCAACAGTTTAAAACTTGGTTTTCTGCTGGAAAGTTCAGCCAGTAGATTCAAAACTTGGGTTCACACCAAAAGTTTAACCAATAGTTCCAAGAATTACTCTACTCCATACCCCTTTAACCAGTCTAGAAATGCCAAGACATGTAACATCCTTTCAGATTCTTTTTTTTTCATTAAAAACCCTCTCACCCCTGAGCTTGGGGCCAAATTCCTCTGTTTCATTGGAGCATGGGGTTTCTGCCTGGGTTTGAACTTGACTAGGTTCAAAGCTGTCCAAAAGAATAAATTGATCCTCATGTATTTGTATCAGAATCCAGCTCCCTAGTGGTCTTTGGGGGTCCCTCGACACAGGAACAACAGTCCCAGCTTGCTCTGTCCTACCTTTCTTGACCCTGTTGTCAGGAGCACCAGTGCTTAATTGCGCCTTGTTTGTACCTTGTCCAGCCCTACTGGAATTTTACCAGTGTTCCCATGGTTTCTTACAAACTCAGATCCATATTCACACATCTCTGACTTTCCAGGCTGTTTGAAACAGCAACAGTAGCCACATTGTTGTTACACACACACACACACACACACACACACCACACACACACACACACACACATTTTTATACAATGTTACTATGTCTCCACAGCTTACAAAAATAATTTTTTGTTTCCTAAGCCTTATGTCTTCTGCATAATATGTCTCAACTTATGCTTAACTTCTGACGCCATGATGTATGCTCACCGTTTGCCTTACAAAAATAACATGTGATATGATCACATGTGCTTTTACCTTACGAAAATGTTTTTCCAGATAACATTGATGATTCTCCTCCTACATGATGTAGTATCGAATTTCAGCTTTTTTAAAAAAAAAATTTAATTCTTCCTAAGGGCTAATTATCTTCATAGCTGTTTTCTATTAACTCTAACCCTTCCCAAAAAGAGAGACTCAAAAGACAATAAGGTCAATCTTTTTGAAATACAGATGTTGGAAGAGAAAGCCAACAGGCCAGTTCCTGGAGCACCTGTAAAATGAAGTTTGCTTTAATTAGTCATGCAAGTGGTTTTGCTCAACCGTTGTCCAGCCGACTCTACTTCCTCCTCCCATACTCTACTGCAGAAAGCCAGACATAAATCCAGAAAGAATAAATATCATCACACAAGCAATCCTGGAATTCCTTCACACAGACTTCTAGGAAAATGTAGTCCATGTGACTGTGAGATCACAGGCAGCCATCCAGGAAATCCCCCTTTGGCTTTTGGTCACCACAGGAGAATCTTCCCCAAAGTTGTGCCAGAGTCCTGTCCTGCTGTACATTCCTGTTTCATCTCAGACGACATGGAAGTTGGTCCAGGATGCAACACAGCCTGAGGACTGTGTGGGGTGCGAGATCTGTTTTGGAGGAAGCAGACCTGAGCTGGGTGGGAGGGAGGAAGAAGCTATCTTGGAGGGGCTGTGCCGAACTGGCTGGGACAGGTCAGGATGCTAATCAGGTTTGTGAGGAGGGTTATAGGAATAGTGTCTTGAGTTTTGGGAAGCCGCATGCAGCCCGAGTCCGCTTTGGGCTACTGGGACAGAAGAATGGCCTTATCAATAGCACAGAGAAGATGATAGATAGTGCAAGGTCTAGGATTTTAAGATGTTGGTCAGCTGACTACCTAGGCAGCTTGGTTACACTGTTGCCTTGACATGTCAGGCCCAGAAGAGCTTGGCTATCGTGGTAAAAACTCGCCCTGAGATATGTTTTAAACGGGGTTTATTTTGTGAAAATCGCTTACAAAACAGAGCCGGTTTTAAGAGAAGATGACAGGATGAGGTTGCAGCGCGCTGGAGCCTTTCTAAGGAAGATTCTTCATCCCCACGCTGTACGTCTGAACTCCCGGGCAGCTGGGCCGAACTGCGCACCCGGTCTGGGAACTCTCGCGAGAGAATGATGACTTCCTGTCCTGGTCCTCTCCCTCGAAGGTCTACTTCTGGAATCCTTTTCAGTTAACCATGCCCCGCTCGTCTCCAGTCCTATGACGCAATTGTTCACATATATAGTTCCTGATTTCCCACTACACTTGGCTGCACTGCTCAGGTGACAGGTTTGAGAGGAACCAGCTCAAAAGTAGGCCTGAGCCTCAGTTTACTGGCAAGTACCACCTGGTGCCCATAAAAACCAATAAAACTGGCACCAAATAGGAATGAGCTAATCAGCATCCCAGGAGAAAATGCCTAACATTCAACAAGAAATATCTGATGTTGCAATTATTATAGATATCACCAAGTGTCCTTTAGCCCAGCACACACCTATTTCCCTTTTTTACCAAAGAAACTCCAAGAAAAATGTCAGCCAATCAGGGTCCTGACCCCTGAAAATCTACTCAACTCCAACCTTTACCCCTCTCAGGCTTCATGCTCTGTCATACCATCAGTCACAGAGAGAGACCAAATCCAGCGTGCTTGAAGTAAAGACTGTTTATACATACGTGGTTTGGTCTTCGTGGTGGTCTTTTTAGGGGTCCTTGAGATCTGGACACAGCACTGGGGGCTCATCCAGGATTCCCAAGCCCATTGGGACCAATTCCCATACAGCCTAATGCTGGCCGGTAAGGCTTGTGTGTTCTTTGTCTACTATCGTGTTTTCTGTATTTACTTTCATTTTGTGTCTTGTTTTGAATATCCTTTTGCAGAATGTGTAAGGGCCTGTAACTAGTCTAATTGGATGCATGAAAGGACTGCAGACCAGTGAACTGAATGAAGTCCCCTTTCCTTAATTTGAATTTGATTTGAAAGCCAGCATCTCAGTTTTGGTTTCATCTCCAGATGCCAGGAGAGCTGTTTTGTTGTGTTGTGCTTTCTTTTCCTGACTTATAAAAACTGTAGACTCTTATTCTAGAATTTTGAAGGTATTCCAATGACACTGTTTCCCTGGGAAAGGTTTTATTTCTCTTATTGTTGGACTTTCCCACCTAAATGAATAAAGGAATGTGTGAGTAACGTAGCCACGTGTGTTTTATGCCTTGGTTTGTGTGTCTGCTGTGCTTCCAGATAGAAACTGTATATGGCCAGTCTTTGGGACTGAGTGGTCAGCAGAAGGGACAGAGGGTCCCTCTGATTTTTGAACTAGGACGGAGCAGATTCTTCTGAGGGACCCTCAAGACTTTAGTAAAAATGTTCCTGAGTTGTCTGGAAAGAGAGAAGGCCAGAGGCTGGAATAATAAGGAGAGGGAAAGGGAAAGAGAAATTTGTTTGAAATAGCGGGACCAGGTGCTGTCTGCAGAGTCCCAGCACATCTGTAGCAAGGGCAGATAACTCTGCTGGTCACCATACCCACAGCTCTTGCTGAGGGTATTTGCATGGCTACCCACCTCGACCTCGAACTGAGTGAACAGATAACTACAGGGGTCCCTGAAGGATAGACTCAGATCCCGTCCAGAGGTGAGGAGGGGTCACCAGGCCCAAGCGCCTATATCCCAGCCAGGGAAGGAGAGTTGAGCTCCCATCAGTTCCAGTTCCACTTCTGGGACCAGGTGCTGTCTGCAGAGTAAGCCCCAGTGAACTCTGTAACAGGTGCAGATAAAGTTTGCCTGTCACCATAGCCACAGCTGCTACTGAGGGTATTTGCACGGCTACTCACCTCGACCTTGAACTGAGCGAATAGATAACTTCTGGGGTCTCTGAAGGGTAGATTCAGACCCTGCCCAGAGAGGTGACAGGAGGCACACAAGCTCGAGTGCCACAACTGACCAGGAACCATCTAATCATGAACCACTGGAGCCATGGGCAAACGTCAGTGCAAAAAATTACATAATAATACAAAGAACAACATGGTAACTCCAGAAGAGAGTGGCGATCTTACAAATACAAGACCTGAACTGAGCAATGAAGAGGAAACAGAAGGAAGCAACACCAAAAATTTCTTTTCGATGATCATCGAAGCTCTCAAAGAAGATATGAAAAATAGCCTTAAAGAAATAGAAGAAAATACAAACAAAAAATTGGAAGAGATGAACAAATCTATGAAAGAAACATGCCAGAAACTACAAGCTGAAATAAAAGCTGAAATGGAAGCAATAAAAAAGGCACAAAATGAGGCAAAGATGGAAATAGAAAATTTGGAGAAATTTGTCTGAAATAAAAGTGTCTGAGGAATCAGAGGAATATACTGAAAGAATACCAAACACCGTAAGAGGCAAGAGGCGTTGTGGACTATGTTTTCTGTGGTTTCTTCTATCTGAAAACACTAAATTTAAAAAGAAACCATAAAATAAATTAAAAGTTGGTCCACATTAGTTTAATTTTGGTTGCTTTTTTTATTTTAAAAATAGCTGATTATTTTTCACTGTAAAACCTTTATGTTAAAAATGGAGATATATACATGTGTGTATGAGAACATGTATGGGACTTAGATTTAACTTTACCTGTGTGAATGTAGGTTAGGTTTAACTCTGTATGTGTATAACTTGAATCCAACTGTGCATATGTGTGCATGTAATTATTGTTTACAAAATCATGTTTTAAACAGCAACCACATGACTCTCTTTCATCTTGTCTGATCCTGCAGGGAACCATGTGGCTGGCAGCCATTTTTAACTAAGGTTAAAGAGTACATTTCTTAGTCCTCATGAGTTCTCTGTTCATTGTATCACCTTTTAGACTAAGGAAGCAACAAGCCTCAAGTATTTTGGATTGCAATGAATTTTTTGTATGATTATTCATGTCAAATTCTGAAGACAAGGTTTATAAAAATAAGATTTAATCCAAAAGCCCTTCATGATAATAGTCCTGGAGAGATCAGGGACACTGAGAAAATACTTAAACATAATAAATGCAATACACAGTAAGCCAACAGTCAACCTCAAACTAAATGGAGAGAAACGCAAAGCAATCCCACTAAAATCAGAAACAAGACAAGTATGCTCTCTCCTATCTTTTCTATTCACTATAGTTCTCAAAGTTTTAGCTAAAGCAATAAGAGAACAAAAGGAGATTAAAGGTATATAAATTGGATAGGAATAAGTCAAATTATCTCTATTTGAAGATGATATGATCATATACATAAGTGCCCCCCAAAATTCTACCAGGGAACTTCTACACCTGAGAAACACCTTCAGCAATGTAGCAGGGTCCAAGATTACCTCAAAAATATCAATAGCCCTCCTATATACTAATGATCAAAGAGTTGAAAAAATCAGAGAAACATCACCCTTAATAACTGCAAATAGCATTAACTATCTGTCATCATTATGGGTCATTGGTTACAAGTTGTGTTGGTAATAATCAGGAAAACAAAACAACAACAAAGAACACCTAAACAAAGGAGATTAGATGATTCAGGAATCTTTCCAAAGACAAAAAGTAGGGATGTAATATAGAAATGATGGGGAAAGGGAGCAGATTGTTTATTTTTGAACAACCACTTGTCTCCAATATTTTTATATTAGTATAAATTTTTGTATTTTGATATAAATTTAAGATTATTTTTGTTGTACTGTATAAATATTTTTATTTTTTAAGACATTGTACATATGCACCTCATTTTAAAATGGAATGTAAAGTTTTAGTCCTTGAAAGCTATTTAGGATAATAAAGAAATACAGGTTACTAGTTAGTCATTTATAACAATCAAATTTATAGTCTTGTTAGGTATGTTTTGAAGATCATATAAAAATTTACTTTAAATAGATAGGTGATCTTCAAACACTTCAACCTACAAAAAGTGGCATTTAGAATGTTTTAATAGCATAAGGCTTTTCATGACAGTGAGACATGTCTGCTCTTTGCAGCACCAATTTACTTTTTTTTTTTTTTTTTAAAAAAAAAAAAAAAAAAAAAAGGATGATGGACATCAAAGAATCTCCATATGGAGTTAGCTTTCTTGTGACAAAAGCTAGCCATTGGTAAAGAAACTGTCCTTGCCTTGAATGCTGACAGCATGCTGTCCAAATTGGAGAAGCAGGACACAAAAGTAACTGCCTGGTACTTTGCACTGTGCCCACATTAATTTTCTCTGACACAAGAGCACATCTGGGGAAGTTTCTACCTTGTGGAAGTGCAATTTTATGTTAAAGGTGAAGGCCCACTGTAGGGGCTTCATGCTCAGAACTACACTTCTACAGAAGTTTCTTTAGGGTCAGCACCCATAAAAGAAAAAAAGTGTGCTATTGTGCCTGATACTATTCCAAGACAGAATCAGAATTTGACAGCACTGCCCACATTATACTAATTTTGTAAGCACTAAGGTGTAACATGTAAATCAGCATGAACTTTGCAGTGTTAAAGAGAACTGTGTCACCACGCAATTGGTGGGATGTTTAGTGTCCATATTAACAGCTGCTGTGGTGGTCACACTTCATGGAACCTGCAGGTGATAGCTAAATGGAACTAGAATCACACCACAGACTCATAGTAGAAATATAGTAAATGCTAGACCAGGGCTTCTGTGCTCCAGTGCCGAGCCTGTGTCCAGGACCAGTGCCCCTTTACTAGGGAGGTAAACATGACCTCCTAGCACACCTGGTGGTGAATATGGATCTGAGTTTGTGAGAAACCATGGGAACACTGGTAAAATTCCAGTAGGGCTGGACAAGGTACAAACAAGGCGCAATTAAGCACTGGTGCTCCTGACAACAGGGTCAAGAAAGGTAGGACAGAGCAAGCTGGGACTGTTGTTCCTGTGTCCAGGGACCCCAAAGACCACTAGGGAGCTGGATTCTGATGCAAATATATGAGGATCAATTTATTCTTTTGGACAGCTTTGAACCTAGTCAAGTTCAAACCCAGGCAGAAACCCCAAGCTCCAATGAAACAGAGGAATTCGGCCCCAAGCTCAGGGGTGAGAGGGTGAAAAAAAAATGTGAAAGGATGTTACATGTCTTGGCATTTCTGGACTGGGTAAAGGGGCATGGGGTAGAGTAATTTTTGGAACTATCGGTTAAACTTTTGGCGTGAACCCAAGTTTTGAATCTACTGGCTGAACTTTCCAGCAGGAAACCAAGTTTTGAACTGTTGGATGCCAGGCACATTCCTGAGATTCTTCCTAGATTCTCAGCTCTGCCCTCAGACACTAAATGGTCTTTCCCTGAGATAAAATTTTGTAAAGGCAAATCTATACCTTCAAAGAGACATTGAACCTGCCCCCACAGTCAACAGCTCAAGGTAATAACCAAATAAGGACAAACCCTGGGACTTATCCAGGTCTGCCACATAAAAAACAAACAAACAAACAAAAAAGAACCATGACCAGCCCCTAACCTGCTAGCCAATTAGAACATAATAATATGATTGTCACTTGCTTAAGCCAATTATATCTTAAATGACCTAATTGCCCTAGAAAATTCCCTTAGGCTGTGCTCAAAAGAATGTCTCACTCAAGGTCTTCTCCATTTTGTGTGTGTGTGTGACGGCAAGCCCCATTGTGTTGGATTGCTGATTGCATACATGGATGATTAGTTTTGTGTGGGACTTCAGTAGGACCCTAACACTACCATACTCTTCTGAGGTGTAAGGACCTGGATTCATTCTGGGGGCCTGGCCCAGGTCTGTGAGTGAACTTCAGCAGCAGCCAATGGATTCAAAGGTTGGATTCATGCCAGAAAACTCCAATGGCCTCTGCACCTTACCCTTTTGCCCAATCCTCGAAAGTCAAGGTGTGTCCCATTTTTGATTAAGTAGGCTTTTCTTTAAAGATCGGCCCTGCCCGTTGTGGGCAATGCTTTCTTACCCACTTCTGCTGTGCCAAGCTAGGTGATTGACCCGGGTTCTCATTCTCTGTAGATAGCAATAAAATCCCCACTCTGAACGTGTCCAGCCTCCCGAGTGGAAATTCTTATGAGAGGGCATAACAAGGTAGGTGAAACAAATCCAGGAACTAAAGTCATTGAATGTGGTCCCAGGAATTCCTTCGCACTGAATTCTGGGAAATGTAGTTTGGATACAGTCACATCACGGGATCCCTCTGCAACCCACTTTTGGTGTACCTGAGCACAGCTTCCACAAAGTTGGAGTCCTGCATGCTGCATTCCTGTTGACGTCTCTGACATGGAGGTTGGTCCCGGTGCAGCGCAGCCTGAGGACTGTGCAGGGTTTGGGGTCCGTCTTCGAGGGAGCGGACCTGGGCTGGGTGAAAGGGAGGAAGAAGCTGCCTTGGAGGGGCTGTGCTGAACTGGCTGGGACACGTGAAGTTGCAGGTGATAGGAACTGTGCCCTGAGTGATGGTTTCCTTAGGCCGTCTGGTGCAGCCTGAGTCTGCCTTGGGCTTCTGGGACAAAACTGCCAGATAGCGGAGTTGATAATAGTGCAAGGTAATGATGCTCAGGCGGTTACCTCACTGCTGGGAGCTCACTGAGCAGCTTTGCTGGGGAACTCTGCTTCAGTAGCTGAGCCATTCTCGCCTGGATGCTGCCAGATTTCTCAGTCTCTGTAAAACAAACGGGGTTTCTGGACGCTCCTGTACTCTGTAGACGCCCTAGGGTAATGGTCTTGAGGTCTCAATTGTGTTCATTTTCTGTGCCAGTTAAAGAATTAGGGAAGAAAAAATCCGAGGCTCAACAGGTCTTTTGTAGAAAATTCTGGAACACAGCAGAGAAGTCTGCCAGAATCAGCTGCTATAGAAAAGCTTTCACTAAAGCCTGACAGTGGTGGCTCACGCCTTCAATTCTGGCACTCTGGAAAGAGAGGCAGGCAGATTTCTGTGAGTTCAAGGCCAGCCTAAGCTAGTTTCACAACAATTAAGGCTACACAGCGAATAACCAAATAAATAAACACACAAGTAAATTAAATTAGAAAAAGAAAACTTTGACTAGGAGTGAGAGTGTACTATTCTGCCCACACAGAGAGGACCCTCTGCAGCAAGAAGGAACTGGAGAAGCTGACTCCAGGCCTCACCTTGAGGGCTGGGTTGTCCTAACCTTTGAAAGGTCCTCCATCCCTAATGTAGGGTGGACTAACTGTAAAACGGACAAGATGTCTGCTTGGCCCACAGTGGTTGCCAACATTTCCTGTTCTGGCCTAGAGCTTTTTGACCTAGTAAGTACATAAGCAGGGTTCCTAGGAACAGGTGAGAAACTCACATGGCTAGGTTTTAGCTCGCCAGGCTTTTGTGTCTGGTCAGCAGGGTGAGGAAGAACTCATAGACCTGTGTGTATCCATGTTATTTAAAGTAAACAGATCCGTGACATAAAAGAAACTTCAGTCTGCTCTGAGGCACATTTCTGTCATCTCTATATTTATGAGGTATAGACAGGACCCTCTGGTCATCCCCCTGCTTCATAGCAAATTCAAGGCCAGAGTCTGTGACAGAAAACTTTTAAATGTACTTCATACCTTTTCTGGTTCATTTCATGTTTCTTACATTGAGCGTCTTGACAAATCCATGCAACCATCACTGTTGATTTACAAACTAAGTGTGCTTCTGTTGATTCCTTCCACATGTCATTTTAATTTAATTCTTTGTCAAGGATAGTCATTTTGGTGATTAGATATTTGTTTGCATTTACTATGTGAAGAAAAATTCCTCTTTGCCTTACTTGTATATTCCTCCCAATATGCATCACTATTCATTCCTTTTGAATATTAATCTGTTACTGTCTTGTCCTGTTGCTGATTTCCTCTATTTCACTGGTTTCTTCCAGTTTGCTCCTTTCATGTCTAATCTGAGACTCCATTATTTCTTCATTTTCAATCTCCAGTTCTTGCTGGTGTGGATACTGTGGTTACATTCCTGGGTCTTTTCTGCAGCTGCGGCTGGGATGCCTTCCCTGTCCTTATACCAGAGGTTCCTCTGTGTGCAGATGCTTCTGACAGTTAGCCAGAACAAACCACTGCCTACAATGTTCTTCACAAGGGGCACTGCCATATCCAACCAGGAAAGCAAACTGCTAATGCTATATTCCTCCTGTTCACAGGTTCAAGTCCTTTTCCCCTTACTGAGCAGTCCTGTCTCTTTCCTCCCAGGCTCCTTTCAGTGTATTCTAATGTCATGTGAGAGAGCTTGCTGTGTTAGACATGTCACATCTGGAAAACTCTGGAGGGGAGATGTGCTGGGTGATGACATTCAGTTCCATTGATGGAGCTATATGATTATGTCAGAGGCCAGTGGGAGATAATGCAAAACATTTGAACAGGGGTCAGACACATATGCAAAAGATAAAACTAAGCAGCATTTATCTTCATTACATTGTCAACTTTGGCTGTAAAAGTGTCTGCCATAGTGCCCTCCATAGTCATTATCAAGTGTAGCAATGTATTTTGTGTTGAAATGTATGTGTGTTTGCATGACCAACTCTTTCAAAATCTGCATTCCATGGGCTCTTCTTTGCAGTATCTAAATGAAATTAAGTTAGATCTATGAGACTGTATGCCCCAAATCTTTATTAGATATACCCCACATACTGTTGCTTTAAGAAGACTCAAAAACAATATATGGATGATTGAAATCCACAAATACATCTAATATACAAAACATTGCATATGATACTTATTTTGAAACTAAATTTATTATTATATAATTGATATTTCCAAAGCGGATGCTATATTATGTCTCCCATATTTTTGCATGCTTTAATCCACTTTCTGAGTCATAAAACTGCAAAACTTGGTGGCTTGAAGCAAAAATTATTCATTGTTTCATGCCACAGCTATGTAAGTAAAGCCCTGGAACAAAGATCTAGGTGTTGCTACTTCATGATGTCTTGCACAAATTCTATTTGGTATTATAATAAAAACCCAGAGCCAGATATTGAGGGAAAAACGTGAAATATCAGAGAGATGGAGAAATGAACCACAGCCACTTCTCACCTGGCCAACTCCTCAGGCCTGTCTCCCTGAATCCTCTGGTTTCAAACCTCTTCTCAGTCAACCCCAGAAGTGGCAAGGAAAGCTGAACTCCTCCCCTGTCTTCCTCCTCCCAGCTATCTTACTTCCTCAAACAATATTCCTAGAGCTAGGAATAAGAGTGTGAGCTATGACTGCCTGCATGTTAGGCCTTGAACTCAGAGATGCATATCTCTGCCTCCCTAGTGATGGGAATAAAGGCATGGCTAACCACTCCCTGACCCTCATGGCTTGGCTCTGTGAGTGACTATTCTCCAGACTATTTTTATTAAATACAACTTATCACCACAGTGATGTGTGTGATCTGCCTTTTAAGCACCATGTTATGTAATTGGTAGATGAGCTATTTTGAATGGAGCGTCACTATTTTTTAGATACTGACCAGGAATTCAGTCCTCTCTTTGCCTATAATTTTGACTTCCTACCAATGTCCTGCTAGTCTTTAGTTTTGTCTGATTCTCTGAGGAGCATGGACAGGAGATGCAGGGGTTCTTTTTTTTTTTTTAAATTATTAATTCTTATTTTATATACATTGGTGTTTTGCCTCCATGTATGTCTGGGTGACTGTGTCAGATCTTGGAGTTACAGACAGTTGTGAGCTGCCATGTGGATGCTGGGAATCGAACTCAGGTCCTCCGGAAGAAGGGTCAGTGCTCTTAACCTCTGAGCCACCTCTTAAGCCCAGTTCTTATTACACTATTCTGTCTGTTTTGTTGTTCTGGTGTTGCCTCTAGGTCCAGCCTCTATTCAAGTGGAGTACAGATCTCTACCTCACAATTATAGTAAGAATATATAGCAACTTTTAATGAATGCAATGTGTCTCCCTTCCCCCTTAGACCAAACATAAGTGCATTTCTTCTCTATAGAAAATGATTTCTGACAGTCTCAAATGTTTGTTAATTTTATTATCTAAAATCCCTCCTAAAGGTTATCCTGTTTACAGGCGCACCACCCTCACCCACAGTGTCTCACAGGAGACTGGCCCAGGACAGCAGACACTGCCCCATGTAGAATGGTGCTGTGCTTTGCTGGGGATATGGGGAGTGGTCCCTGCAGTAAATTCTGACTTGGGGACCTGCTCAAGTTCTTTCAGAGGTCAATGTTTCCATCTTCATCTTCTCTGGGCTACTGCCTTCTCCATGCAGTCATTTTCCCCTCTTCTTGGTCACCCCTAGTTCTGATGTCTCCCTTTAAGACAGTTCCTCAAATTGTGGTGGCCCCCAAACATGAATTATTTTCCTTGCTGCTTATTAGCTGTAATATTGCTAAGCTTATTTATTGTAATTAAATACTTTTAGGGATAAATGTTTGTCCAAGGGAGTCATGACTACGTGTTTTTCACTGACTTCTAAAGGTGGTAACATTATATACTAGCTACAAAGAAGCTTTGAAAACAGTTCAATTTCATTTCCCCTGAGGAATTACTGGGTGTTTTATTCAACAAATTGCTGATTTTTGTTTGTTTGTTTGTTTTTGAAGATTTGCTAGTCTCCACATTGCTGCTTAACTCGGCACTTTATTTAAAGACATCTTTCTATGTAGTCATTTTTACAGAGGATATATTACAATTGTGCTAAAAGTCTTGTGGCAATAACCTACTGCCTCCTCTCAGTCAGCAAAACACCAAGCCGTCCAGACACACGCCTAGGGGATTGGAGCTGGGTCTGACCTGAATATCTCCTGCTGAAGAGTCAGTTTTCTTAAGGCTAAAAGTTGTTTTGTCAGCTCCAAGAGAGAGAAGCAATAAATCGTCCTGCTTGGCTGTGATGCCCAAGAACCACAGTAATGGCCATTGTGGTGTGATATCTCTAAAGGTGCCACAGTGCCTCTCACATCTTGGCATTCACAGCAGCTGTCAAAGGTACTTAGATGGTGGACAGAAGGACATATGAAATGCTAGGACACTGCCTCTGATGACTTCTTAGGTCTTAAATGGTAGAGGAGAACATACCAATGCCACAAAACATCAAAATTTCTAACTCAATTCAAATACTGTTCCTTAGACCCACACTTAAGTGTTGCTCATCAAAGGCCATTCTCTCTGCAGCACAGAGAACATTTCACAAAACTAAAATGTACAAAGTACAGAGAACTATTGTTTTGTGCTGCCCTGACCCAAAAAATACACTACACCACAATTCCTGCTTTTAAGGCTCAGAGAATACCTCTGTAGAGGGATTCTGTTGATTATGAGAACCAGGGGTCCAGGAAGTCTGCTGTGAGGTTGTGCCTTCTATAAAGTGAAGGGAAGCTGCATCTATCAATGTGACTGCCTGAACAAGCCCTAAACAATGACAATAGCACAAGATCCCCTGCAGGGGACAGTCTGCTTGGTAAGCAAAGACGTGTGGAGAAAGGGAGAATTAGTCTTCCCCGTGGATGATCCCACTCACTATTTCATTAACAAGGGGTCAGTCCTCAAACACAGACACAACACAACTGGGCATTCATATTTAAATACTTTTATGTGTGTGTGTCTAATAATAATAATTTGAGAAGAATATACCATATATTTGAAAAAAACTATTGGGGGACATGAGAGAACTTACAATAAGAAGATAGAGGGGGAAATGGCATAGTTACATTTTAATTCAATAGGTTTTCAGAGAAAATTTGCACTCTTCCCAGTTGTGACAAAGGTGAAACTGGAAGTTCTTTCCGGCAGATAAAGGTAAATACCATATGATCTCACCAATATGTTACATGTGATTAATTGAAGCTCATATAAGGTAGATATGTTAAACATAAAGAATCACAACACAGAGGTGTACTGTTTCTGTTTTTTTTCTATTGGCTAGGGATACTAGGAAGCCAATACCTTGTTGTCCACAGTTTAACTATATAAAGACATTTTGCTTGTTTTTCCCCTTTAGGAATATTTGTTTTACTATGAAAAGATGTGTTTGCATTTGTTTGCCTTACCTGCCTAAGGCACCTGATTTCTCAAATAAGACGCTCAATGTCCGATAGCTATGCAGGAGGTATAGATGGGATTTCTAAGTAGAGAGAGTAAGTAAGAGGGGAAGGAATCTAGCAGATAGAGACAGAGAGATGCCAGGAGCCAGACAGACACAGAGGAAGGAGGAAAGCAGGACATACAGAATGAAAGAAAACTAAAAGTCCTGAGGCAAAACACACATGGATAGAAACAGGTTAAATTGAGATATAAGAGCCAGTGGGATATGCATAAGCTAAAGGCCAAACTTCTATAATTAATAAGAAATCTCTATGTCATTATTTGGGAGCTGGTTGGCAGCCCAAATAAAAATGTCAACTACGTTTCCTGAACAGTGAGTGCTGTTGGATGGTGTGGTAGCAGGAAGAAGCCCCCAGTACTGTTGTCCTGAATGCTGGAAGTAAGCATTGTATAGGGTACATTTCAGAAGTCTAGAAGATAGTGTCTGCGGAGATGACCATACCATAACTGAGAAAGAGAATTCAAAGTTTAACCTTGAAATTATTATAAATATCACATTGTTACATAAATCGTTATTTTCTGTATTGATAAAAATAATGTGTGACTATTCTTATAGGTGATTCCAGGACTTTATTCAATATAATATGATAAACTTAAGTTCTAAAAATAGAAAATTTTTAAAGAAGAAAGTAGCATCAGCTATTATGTTTCTCATCTACAGCACACTGATGCACAGGTGTCCTATGTGCAGAACATGCTTTAGGAATACCGCAAACACCTCAATAACACCTGTCAGAGAAAAGATAGAGAGGGCAAATGGGAAAAAGATCAAGTGATGTCTGTTCTATTTTAAGTTCTCAAACAGTATGGTTAGCCCTACACTTGACTTTTTCCTCACATGATCAGGAGCTTAAGTGATTCTTAGTCTGTGAGTTCTACCCCTCGCCTGCTCCTTCTCATGCCCCTTGTCACCGTCATTTGCATCATGACTTTACTCTGTAGAAATCCTGAACTCAGTAGACTCTGAATTTTCATTTCTCTTCATGTTCATGACTGTGCATCAACTGCTGAGACATTCCTTCTCCCTCACTTGACTTTCTTCTGTGAGAAGTGTGTGTGTGTGTGTGTGTGTGTGTGTGTGTGTGTGTGTGTGTAGTAGCTGATGACACTGAATGCCTATTGTGTTGATGCATTCATTTTACATTTCATCAGTCTTAGATTATATCCAACTGTGATTATAGCATGTTTTGTCTTTCCTTGAAGATGTGTCCAGTGTGAGATCATGTGGCCACTTCAAACAGGTCTGACAAATATACTCACCTATGTCAGAAACATTGTTGGCTCGCTGTTCACTTTCATCCTGAACAAAATATAATTTGTGTTCACAGGCACATAAAGCTTTTGTTAGGATTTCTTTGTTCTTATAAAGACCATGATGAAAGACAGCTTGGGGAAGAAAGAGTTTATTTTAGACTACAACATAGGCAACTGTCCATCACTGAGGCAAGACCTGGAGCAGAGGCCACAGAGGAACACTGCTTACTGACTTGCCCAGTCTGCTTTCTTATACCATATAGGACTGCCTGTCCAGGGAAGTACTACCCATAATGGGCTATGCTATCTGATGTCAGTCACTAAGAAAAATGCCACCTACCTTGCTATACAATAGTCTCAGTCTTAAGGAGGTATTTTCTCTATTATGTTTCTCTCTTCTCAAATCCCTCTAGCTAATGTCAAGTTGACAGGGAACTATCCAGCCCAGTGCATCTTGGTATTTATATTATTAGTGGTTTTAATTAGATTAAATGCAGTCTTATTCACTGATCTTTATTTCAGGAAATGCTGTCCTTCTGGGATGTGTGTATTGAGTTCTCTCCAGAGGAGAGGGAATGCCTGGAGCGTGCCCAGTGGAATCTGTACAGGGATGTGATGTTGGAGAATTACAGCAACCTTGTGTTCCTTGGTGAGGATCTCATCTATAGTGAATTCTTATTTCACAATCAATATATAGTTAACTTGTTTTGTAGGCTATCTCCTAGGAGCATTTTAATAGTGATTTTTATATTCTTTGTTTTCAGAAAAATTAGGGAAATTATTGTATTAAAAATCTTTGTGGGCTGGTGAGATGGTTCATTAGTTAAGAGCATTGACTGCCTGCCCCTCTAGAGGACTTGGATTAATTTCCCACCACCCATATGACAGCTCACAACTGTTGGTAATCCCAATATCTGTCAACCTCATATTGTGCAATATTTTGACTGTGTTTTGACAAATAAAGCTTGCCTGAAGTTAGAGGGCACGGCTAACCACTAGCGGACCATAAAGTTTTTGGAGGATTGTAGAGAGGGCTATAGGGAGTGGTAAGATAGGGCTTGGTCAGAATCTAAGATGTTTTGGACCAGAAAATTGAAGAAGTAGATTTTTTTTAGGTTCTTACTCAAATATCTGACTCCCCAAATTTTTATTGATAAAGTTTAATTAAACTTCATCCTTACACAGACATACATGCAGGTCAAACACCAATGCATATTAAAAATACAAATAAATTTTTTTAAAAAAGAATCATTCCACTATTTTTTTCTCTTTGTGTTTAACCTTTCTGTGTTGTATGTATGTTTTCTTCACTCTAGTGGAACTGTAAGAAATTCAATGGCATGAGACATGAAGAACACCTGTTAATTACAGTGTTTCAAAATTCACTTTTAATGTTTCTTCCCTTTAAATGAAACTCAGAATCTGGATGTTATAAATTTCTTATGTAGTACCATGAGCCTGTCAGAAAAGACATAAGGAACTGATTGTCAGCAATCACTTATTACCTCATCTTTTTACTTATAAGTCACATACTGGAAGGGACCTAACAATTCCAAGTAAAAAAACACATAATCTCTTTGCCTTTTTCTACATACAGGTCTGCCTGTGACTAAGCCACACCTGATGACATTTCTGGAGCAAAGACAAGAGTCCTCAGATGTGAAGAGACAAGCAACAGCCCCCGTGCACACAGGTGTGTAGGAATGAGGGGTTCAGGGCAGAGTTGAGGTTCAAATATCCAACAGAAAGATAGGCTTCCCATGTGCCTTGAAACATGATAGTATGGGAATCATTCTTAGGTCCTTCCTTCATATCTTTGATGTCAAAGTGCATCTCTCAGACATTCATGATGGTTTTAGTCTCCAAAGCTTTGTATTTCCCCAACAGTGAGCTGTGCTTCTGTATACAGTGACCTCCGAGGATTTTCTTTTTGTTGATTCTCCACTGTAGTGTAAGACTCAGGGAAGGAGAACTCAGTGCTGATCAGACTGAGAGTCATTTATTTGCAGAGGTTGAGAGCAGACTCATGCCAGAAAGATCTACACCAAAGTGAGCATGATTTGGTTTATAAATTCAAATTTGCAATTAAATCACAGGGAGTCAGAAGGCTCAACAGTTTTAGTTCTGTTGATTAGAACAATTTATGGGTGGGAACAGTTGGATAAAACTCAGAGTCACTTTGAACAGTTGATTCCCCACTGGTCTTAGGGAAGAGTCAAGGCATTAACATATTGTAGAAAAGGTTGCATTGGGTCATTACAGGCTATTTTGTTTTCAACACTTTCACCACTAGTTGGTTCAGCAGGGCCTGACCATCAGACGTAGGAAGATAAGGACAGGATGACCTCAAGTCCTTACACTGTTGACTCAGGGATGTCTATCAATACAGTTTTGGGTACAGTGATTGTGTGCCTCTCTTTCATGACAATTCACAGATTTTTAACATTTCAGTGTGTTGTAAAACTCCATGGATTTATGGGTTTTGTTTTATTTTTTCAAGCTAATATATTTATCATATATTAGGTTTAACTGTTATTTGGATACTTGTTAGAGAATTTATATAAACTTTTATGTATCAACCTGATGTTCTCAGAAACATCAGAGCCATTAAAATGTTTTGTTTCAGATCCAGTGAGGGCATCCACTGTGGCTTGTCCTATAGGAAGCATATGGATAATATTTCCCTGAGTCTGTTTGGATGAGGAAATGTTGTGGCCCCTTTGTCACCTGTCACCTGTTGATTTTCAGACTCCCTCCAAGTGTATATTTTCATTGTCTTCCAGAATTGTAATGACAGCAGGGCTTAGGAGTGTAGGTGGAGGTTTTTACTGAGACCATGATCATCTCTTTCCCACCAGCCACTCCCAAATAACTACTCAGAGACCTAATAAGAATTATAAATACTCTTCTGATAGTTTAGTCTTATTACAAACTAGTTTTTACATTTCAAATTTATTCATATGTCTTATTTATACTCTTCCATGTAGCAGTACCTTTTTCTCATATGGCATGTTCAATGTTTATCCTTTTCCTCTGCATCCTGGTGACCCCTGACTCTGTGCTTTCTCTTCCCAGCAGTCTCTCTGCCCCAAAATCCTGCCTAGCTATCAGCCAATTAGATTTTTATTAACAATGACAGCAACACATCTTCACAATGTACAGAAGGATTCTTCCACCACATTTCCTCCTTTTGTCTAATTAAAAGAGAAGGTTTTAACTTTAACATAGTAAAACAGTATAACAGAAAGAGTTTTCAAGTAAGAAATAGAGTTACAATATCCAGTTCATATGTATTTTGTTATTTACCTTTATCTTTATGAGTTAAAAACATTTTATATCTAATTTACCTTTTATCATAACTAAGAAAAACTTTGTCTAATTATTTAATCTTTGACTCAATCCAAGACTCCAAAAGGGTGAAGTGTCACCTAAGGACAGGATAATGTGCTTGCCTGCACAGTCACCCAAAGTTCTTCTGTAACATTGAGCTATTCATCTTTGGCTTACAGGCCTAGAAATCTCATAGACATTTTTGAGAAGCTGAGAATATTAAAAAAGTGTCCAAAATTGTCTTGGTAAAGTTTAGCAGTCTGGGGCTGAAGAGATGGCTCAGTGGTTAAGAGCACTGACTCTTCGTCTGGAGGACCTGAGTTCAATTCCCAGCATCCACATGGCAACTAACAGCTGTCTGTAATTCCAAGATCTGACACCCTTACACAGTTATACATACAGGCAAAACACCAATTCATATAAAATAAAAATAAATAAATAATAGTAAAAAAAGAACCCAAAGTTTAGCAGTAATAATTTTTTTTTTTTTTGGCCTGCTGATCCAGTTTGGACAGTATCCTGTCATCATTTGAGGCAAGAACAGTTTTTCTGTCCAAATGACTAGCGTTTGTCATAAAGAATGCAAACTTCATATGTAGTTTCTTTAATGTACATCATCTTTGAAGTAAGTTGGTGCTGCCAGGAACAGACATGTCTTGCTGTCAAGAAAAGCTTTATGTTATTAAAATATTTTAAATGCCATATTCTACAGTTTTTGAAATGTTTGAGGAACATCTATCTAAATAATTTTTATAACCTTGAAAACATATCTAAAATGGTTATAAATTTGATTATTATAAATGAGTAACTACTAACCTGTTTTTTTAATTATACATTTTAAATGAGCTGCATAAACACAACACCTTAAACAAGAGAATCATACATACAATGTAACAAAATTAACTTTAAATTTGTATCAATAAAACAAAATTTATATTAATGTAAATTATTTTGAGATTAATGGTTGTTTTTTGGGATTAAAGTAGGTTTAATAATCTATGCTTTTATCTCATAATTTTTATAGCATATATCTCTTTATTCCTTTAGAAAGAGATCTTTGAATTTATCTTTTTTAGCCTTTTTTTATTATGACAAAAAAACCTTATAACCAATCCATCTTAAGTGATAATAAACACCTATAACCATCTTCTGGGAATGTGGGCATCATTCTTTGAACTACTTATTGTCTGTCAATTCTGGTATCTTGGGGAAGCCTTGAAAAATTGTTAGGTCTTAACTAGAGTAGTCTGTGAGGCTAGATTATCTGTGACAGAAGCCTTCTAATTGTTCTGCATGTAAAATTCTGAGGAAAATGCAACAGAACTGCTCCGAGATATTGGATCATGTGGACTATCCATTTTTATTGGTGTCTGGTCTCCTTGTTCTGAAAATACATAAATTTTTGAAGGTAACATACATATCTAGTTTAATTCAAATATAGTCTGGTGTATTGTATACAAGTTAGCCAAAGATGATTTTTATTGTTATTGTTGTTTTTTGTTTGAGCATGTAAAATATATGTCACATGTTTTGTAGGATGTTTTTAGGTTTTTTTTTATGCTCATAAAAAAATGCTCATAGCCAGGACTTTTAGGGGTCTTTCTTAATCAACCACAATCCCTATCAACCTAAAATGAATCCACAGCCTTTTATTTCCTATGAAAATAAAAAGCAAAACCTCTCTCCCAAAGTAACATATTTTTGACTTTTTGAAAAAAAGTTTATGTTTTTAAAATATATAGATTAAGCTAATCCAACAGATTTCATAATCTAATGTGATTAGCAGCTATTGATCTTTCATTAGTAATTAGAAATCAAAAGACAACATAATAACATACAAAATCCAGACTCTGTGTGTATTTCCTTTCTTTATGTGACTTTAAAAAATGTTATATTACTTTACTCCTTTTTAAAGAACTTCTACTTTATTATTTTTAAAATATATATATTTAATATGACTATCTATACCCTTTTCCTTTTTTTTTCTAAGCCTTTGTACATTATTATACACACTGTAACCCATTTAGTGATTTCTTTTAAATCTTTACCTATCCTGAGAACCTTTTCTGTCTGAATAAGCAAAGCCCCAAACCTGACAGTATGCTAGCAGACCACACTCTGAACACTCAAATCTATAGGCAGCTGCCATATATGACTCCATTTTTGTGTGGTTAGAAGCTTTTTAAAAGCTTCCTCAGGTTTTATAGAGCTATGATTACACCAAGTTGGAATGCCATTTGTAGGTGTAGTTTGCCTGTCTCAATAGCTTAGGTTCATTTTAGGTAGGTCCTACATTTTTAATGAACCCATTTTTTTTGTCTACCCTCTGCCACATGGCAGTACATTTCTCTTGTTTCTGGCAACTCCTCTCACTCTGCCATTCTTTCTAGCATTTTTCTAGCATTTTCTCTGACTATAAAAATTCAGCCTACTCATTGACTAATCTTTTTTTTATTAAAATGAGATTATTACATATTTACATTGTACAAAATATTGTTTCACAGCAGAGGTGCTGGTCCCCGATTTCTCTGGAAGGTAATTCAAAATGACTGCTGTAAGTGAATTTTCACAGTTCACCAATCTCCATCTCAAGCCATATTGCTTTCTTTACCTGATGTAGTGGGTCTACACATGGCACACGCAATTTAGTTTATATGCATATGCATGCCCTTAGTTAAGCCTGCTGTGCTGACTAGCCTTGTGACAGAGCCTCTGTCATCTATTATCTACAACTTTTCTGGGGACTCCTTACACAATCAGGCACTGACATCTCAGCTCTGTGATTAGCTTTATTAAGAGGAGAAAATTAAAACCCAGGGAACAGGGTATGGCCACTTTTGCTAAGGTATAGTTCCCATACCAGTTGAGTGGCAGGCATAGGTCCAAGATTCTTCTCAGCATCCTCAAATATCAGGTCAGGAGACAAGAAGTGCAGAGAAATTGCAATGAGTGGCTCATTTAGAATGTGGTGCCAAAAAATCCTCCTGTTTGAGAGAATATACCCCTGCCCTTTAGAACATTAGGAGTGATCCATCTTCCTACAGATAAGCAATAGGATTTCTTGGTCTAGCTTACAGACCAGAGGGAGACAGGAGCAGCAGACATGATGAGTCCTATTCTCCATGCTTCCTTATCCTTTATTGAAACTAGAAAACTATTAATCCTGTAAGTCTGTCTTCCATCTGAGGTAAGCATGCTAATCTCCCTGGTTGTGTCCTGCCATGCAAATATTATCTAGATTTAACCCTTTTTACTCAAGCATACAAGCATGAAATTTCAATAATCAGTTTTTAATTTTTTGTTTTGTTTTGTTGTTCTAGATTTTTGTTCAGGACAGGATTTCTTTGTGAAGACCTGGCTGTTCTGGAGCTGGCTTTGCAGACTAGACTAACACTAAACTCAAAAAGATCTTTTTGTTTCTACTCTGAATTCCAAATTTATAAGAAAACACAAGTTTCCTGTTTTTGAACCTTTTCCATTTACTCTTTATTTAGGGCTCAATAGGTGTTTATTCTTATAAATGGATAAATTTTAGAAATACAGTATTTTATTGCCTAGGCATGATGGCCTACTCTACTGACCTCAGGATTTGGGAGACAAAAGAAGATGACCTAGATACTGAGTTTCAGGATGCAGAGAAACACTGTCTAGAAAAAGTACAAACAAAATATGAAATAAGTCATTTTTAATCTATTCACCAACAAATATGTTGTTTCAGCAAAATTACTATAGTTCACAGATAAACCTAAAGTTTTTTTTTTAATAATGACTTCATTTTTTTAGGTTTATAGTTTATTGTTATTCAAGTAAAACATAAAATACTGTCCTGAATTTTTGAGCTATAAATTTAAATTATTTTTGGACCATCTACATCTAGTACATCTACTTCTTTATACCTTCCAAACAAAACTCTACATAGAAGATAAAAACTTTGTGTTTTGATGATGACTTACAATCCACAATCATAATTATCTTTCTCTTATTCAGGTTTGGCCACTTTATAATTTAATGAGTATCTAGACATATAACATCTTTAACTTTTAATGGGTCTATTTCTGTTAGTAAAATGTTCTTACAACTTACTTAGCTATTAAACTTTGACTAATATGCCATTATGTCTACATTATATTTGGTTGTGCTCTTATCCTAGAAGCATATATTATTTCTAACTACTATATTTTATCACTCATGCTCACTGCCTATTGGTTTTAAAATATCCTGTAGTTTAATTGATGCTTCAATCTGTATAGGTAAATTGTTCCATATATAAGCAAGCGTTGAAAGAATAAAAATAATTTCTTAGCCTTTGTGTATATCTCATCTTTGCTCCATAGGAATAACACCCAATAATTATGTTCACAACACAGCTGTTGATTGCAACTCACTACATACTCAACAACAGAGAAGTCATACAAGAGAGAAACCCTACAAGTGTGAACAATGTGGTAAGGTCCTTAGTTCTCGCTCAACACTTTCTGTACACCAGAGACTTCATACTGGAGACAAACTCAACATGTGTACTGTATGTTATAAGACCTTTAATACACTCTTATCACTTTTTATACATGAGAAAAATCATACTGATGAAAAATCCTACAAGTGTGAGGAATGTGGCAGATCATTTTGTTATCCCTCAATGCTGAAGCAACATCAAAGAACTCATTCAGCAGAGAAACACTACAAGTGTGAAGAATGTGGTAAAAGGTTTTCTTTTTATTTACGCCTTCAAGTACATGAGAGAATTCATACTGGAAAGAAACTATATAAGTGTGAACAATGTCACAAAACCTTTCGTAAATATTCAGCACATTGGAGACACATGAAAGTTCATATTGCAGAGAAATCATATCAAGGTGAGCTGAGTGAAAAAGAATTTACTAAGCCTGCTTTTCTCATTGAGGACACAGCAGCTGATATTACAAAGAAAGCCTACAAGTGTGAAAAGTGTGATAGATGTTTTTCCTCATCTTTTTCCCTTAGAGAACATCAAATAATACATTCTGAAGAAAATCCTTATACATGTTTTCAATGTGGCAAACAATTTTCCTGTTCTAGGAATCTTAAGGAACATAAAACAATTCATACTGGAGAGAAACCATACCAATGTGAAGAATGTCACAAAGTCTTTCGTAAATACTCAGGCCTTTGGCAACACAAGAAAGTGCATATTGGAAAAAAATCCTACAAGTGTGAAGAGTGTGGTAAGTATTTTTCCTTTTCTTCAGGCCTCAAAAGACACAAAAAAAAAATTCATTTTGAAGAGACTCTCTAAAACTGTGGGAAATGTGGCAAAGATTTTGTTCATCTTTATATTTTTATTCAACACATGATAAAGCATATGAGAGAAAAAAATTATACAAATGTCTTAAAAAGGTTACTTCTTCAACTCCTAAAACACATCAAATGATTATCTGAGTACAAGCTTGATGAGTATGTGAAGTGTGGTAAAATCTTAGCTAACAATTGAGTTATCTGACTCTAATGAATGCATAGTGGAGAATATTAAGTTGATTATTTTGGAATGTCAGCAGGAACATCTAACTTACTATAGAACAAATGCTAAGAATGACTTCAGAGAACAAAGAGACTTTTGTGCTGTAATTCCCAACAGTTTGTTCAAACAGTATGTTTGAAGAAACTTGCATTGCTTAATGAATCTTTCCTAGAACTATAAATATTACTTAAAACCTTTACCATGTCATAACTTTGTTCATTGGATATCTGAAACTTGAAATCTGGACTGTGGCATAGTCACTATTGTTTTTTCCCAGTGGAGTCATACAACACCTTCATCTTTGTATTTAAGAACCTC
This sequence comes from Sigmodon hispidus, assembly GCA_004025045.1. Lineage (NCBI taxonomy): Eukaryota > Metazoa > Chordata > Mammalia > Rodentia > Cricetidae > Sigmodon > Sigmodon hispidus. Next base: position 7,503 of record PVIH01019284.1, on the reverse strand, counting down.
TTTCTCTCTGAGTTAGAGATATTCACCTAGCATCTAGCTTCCGAATCCTTATTGGTAAATATATATATATATATATATATATATATATATATATATATATAAAGGGTATAGAATTTATTTAAACTACTAGAAGGCTTTTTTAGCCTGTGGACTCAGCAGGAAGGCAGCAGCTGCAAAGGTGTAATCATCATCTGATATTTCACACGTTCTATTTGGTATTATAATAAAAATCCAGCATCAGACACTAGGGAAAAGCTGAAATATCAAAGAGATAGGGAACAAACCACAACTAATCTCACCCAGTCAACTCCTTAGGCCTAAAAAGCATAGGTTCTATTTTCATAAGTCTTCAGCTTCTCTGGGAGCTAGTCCAAAAAAGGGCTGAACTGCTACTTTATGCCTTATATTTCTTTTCCTCCAACCAGCTATTATATTTCTTGATTTAACATTTCTAGAGCTAAGAATAAAGGTGGATGTCATCACCACCTGGCTCTGTTTGGCCTTGAACTTACAGAGATCCAGAGAATCTTTGCCTTCCAAGTGCTGAGATTAAAGGTGTGAGTTACCACTCTCTCACCTTCATGGCTTGGCTCTGTACTCTCATATTCCAAGCTATTCTTATTAAATATATATCACCACATTTCTTTTTGTGTCAAAGTTTTAAAAAAATCTTACAACTAATATAAGAAAAAGTATATACGATAGGTAAAATAAATATATAGAATTATACAAAGAATAAGTACATCAGTACTGTCCAATCCAGAAACAATTGACAAATTCAGAGAAAATATTCCACTATTTATCCTATTATGGTATCCAAAGTATTGTTCCAAATTGATTTTCTATCTAACTTCTATTACCAATGGAAAACTATCTTCTGATGTCTCATAAATATACATACTTTAACTATTTAGTGAGTTTCTTTTCTGAAACTTTAACTAGAAAATTATATAACTATTTCATCTTCAACTTCCTTAGAGACCTGAGAAAGAAATGATACTGAGTAAACAGGAAGTTTAAGCAAGCAACTTCCACAAATTGGAAATGACAGAAACAGCTGTCTACCTGCACATTTGCTTAAGGTTTCTCTGCAATGTTGGGGCATCCATACCAGCATATAGGCATAGCAAATCTGACAGACTTATCTGTAAATCAGGATACTCTTAAAGGTCTTTTTATGATGTCTTGGCAAGGTTCAGTAGTCCTGTGTTCTTGTTCATTTTGGATACCATACTGTCAGTACTCACCCTTATTTGGTGGGTTTTGCTTAAAACTTAGAAGTGTCACATTGGTAGATATCACTTCTGTTTATCAAGAAGTTTCTCCTGTTTGAGACAAATACTAATTTTGAAAGTATCCACCTGTGAAAAGTATTTTTTTGAAACTATTCACCTGTGGAAACAAAAGCAAAAACCTTCTCCAAAGTAGCACATATCCTGCTTTCCATTCTGAGGTCAGCACATCTTTGAAGTAGACAGGCTGATTTCATTTAGTTGTTTTTTCTGTTTGTGCCTTTCTACAGCTGTTGTTTCTTTCTCAGTAGGAATGAGAAAATTTAAAGTTAATAAAGCATTATGTAGTCTATTTCTGAGGAGCTTTGTTATCTCTTTCTGTTTATTTAGCGTATCCTTTAGTCCAGTTTGTTCTCCATATGACTGCTTGTCCTGTAGAACTATGTGGTATACCTGTACCATGCTTTATATTACAGTAAGCAAAATCCAGTTTCATTTTACTAAAGATATATGCTGGAGCATTATCTTAAATTGTGCAGGTATTCCCATGATGGCCACAATTCTACATATTGAAAGTCAATGACTATGTTAAGAGGTTCTGTAAAAATATGATAATATTATCATGATAGCATATAATTCTGACTTTTAGACAGAATTATAAGGGCTTTGAGATACTTTACTTAAATTTTCTGATTTGGAACCTGCCTTTTCAAAATTTATTTTTATCAGTATAAAATGTAGGGGCTCCAGAAATGGGTGTGTCCTGTACAACATGAGAAATAATCCAGTTAGTTCCCTTTATGAATGTAATTTTTATGCTTTAACAATATCTGATTTAATCTCTTTCAAAAAACTACAGCCAAGATTCACTTTCTACCCATACTTGGTCAATTTCTTTATATTAGTTAAAGGTACAAGAATTTCTGATGAGGCCATTCCTGTCAACTAACAAGGTCTTAATTTTCTTTTAAAAGTTGAATTAAAATCAAAATCTTTTCCACATGTCTTTAATTTTATCTTATGTGGTAGTAATATCCACTACAATATAATATTTTCCCTTTTGCATTAATATTCCTGTAGGAGAATGCTTAGTGAGTAAAATAAACAGATTGCAATTAAGGTCTGGATCCACATGACCTTCATGTGCATCCTGTAATTTCTTTTCCACCAAAGCCAATTCTCTCTCAGCTTCAGCTAATAATTCTCTTGAACTGTTTTAAATTTTCGTTACCATGTAAGGTTTTGAACAAATCAACTAGTACATGATTTTTTTTTAATCTTAGTAGTTTGTGCATTGGAGATGTCTCCTAGCAATCTTTGGAAATCATTAAGATTTCACAATCTAACTATCCTGATTTATATCTTTAGAGGGTCAAAATTTTTGTAGACTTATTTTATATTCTAAATAATTAATAAAATTTTCTCTTTCTATTTTTTCAGGAGCAATTTGTATTCCCCAAGCAAGCATTTTTGTTTGTTCATTTTACTTCAAACATTTTTATAGAAGTATCTATATTTGAGTCAGACAATAATAATAAGTTGTCCATGTAGTGGTAGATGATAGATTGTGAAAATTGTTTATATATCACTTCTAATGGCTTTTGTAGAAAATGTTGGCACAGAGTAGGGCTACTTAGCATTCTCTGCTGGAAAACCTTCCATTGATATCTCTTTATAGGTCACAAATAATTTTAAGTGGACCATTTTTTCTTTGTCTTGTTCTTGTTGAAGTATTGTAAAGAAACGGTATCTTAAGTCAACTATAAAAGGCCATTCTTTAGGTAACAGAGAAGGCAAAGAAATTTCAGATTGTAGAGAAATCATTGGCTGAATCACCTTGTATACTATTCTTAGATCTGTTACCATTATCCAATTTAACAAACACAGGAGAATTCGAAGAGACAGTTGATTCTTCAATATACTGAGCATTTAATTGCTCCTGCATCAGCTGTTCTAAGGTATATAATTTATCTTTGGTTAAAGAGAAATTGCTGACCTATATAGGCTTATTTTTTAACCATTTTAAAGGTAGAGCTGTCAGTGCCATTGAAAGATCAACAACTGTTGTACCTTGTTTTCATACAACCTAAATGGTCAATGACTTTCTTATAATTCTTCTAAATTTTTCAGAAACATATGTTAGTTTATGGTTCATTTCTAAAATTGAGTATTCAATTGTAGTAATAAATCTGATCCCCATAAATCCATAGCAGTGTTAGCCACATATGGTTTTAATGTTCCTCTTCATCCTTCTGGCCCTATACATTTTAGCCATTTTGGCTATAATAATTTTACAGTTCCCAAAAGCTGAAAACTTACCTTCTGACAGGGCCAATTTGGATGCCAAGATTTTAATGAAATTATTGTTGCAACCATACCTTTGTTTACCAAACCTGCCATAAAACATCTGTTCATATTTTTAATTTTTACCTTTGTTCATTTATAGAAGATTGCCAAAATGTTCTTTTTATGTTTTTTCTAAATGTTTTGTTCTCTTTTCTATAGCTGTTCTTTTTTTTTTTTTAAACTTTATTTATTTGCTTTGGTGTTTGCCTGGAACTGGAACTACAGACAGTTGTTAGCTGCCACGTGGGTGCTGGGAATTGAACCCAGGTCCTTTGGAAGAGCAGACGGTGCTCCTAACCGATGAGCCATCTCTCCAGCCCCCTCTATAGCTGTTCTATAGTCCATAGCAGTATGGTTTTTTAGAGTAGGCTTTAGGGTTTTTTTTAGTGGCTCTTAGAAGGTGTTTCCTCCACAATGTCAGAAAAAGAATGAACTGGATTTTATATGTGGGGGCATAAGAAAGCCCCCTCAGGGCATTTCCCAACAGCATAAAGTTTTCTTGCCTGTTCCTTTGACTTGTACTCATTGGTCCATTGCCTGCCTTTTCCATTCCTCTGTATATTCCAGAGGAGAGCAGAGTTTTGTTGTGGTTACTCTAAGCAAATGACATTGTTTCTTGTAATGCCTTGTTTTCAATCTTTTTTTAGGTGACTTTCCTTTCTACAATTGTAACATTTGTTATTTTGATTTTCCTTTAAACCTCTAGAAATAACTTTTCCTATACAATTATCATCATAGTTATGAGATTCCATATTCATTATATACTGAATCCAATTCTCCAAGGGTGCTGATTTTGCTTTTAATGGTATAATTTGTATTGTAAGGTAGCATTTTCAGAAACCAGAGATTCAATTATTAACCTAGCTCCTGAAACTAGTACCATTTCTATGTACCACTGTAGTTAATCTTTCTAGAAAAGAAAAAAAAAATCTGTAAAGGTTTCTTTTAGTCCTTGGGCCACTTTTATAAATGATTAATTTTTTTCTACCTCTTCAGTTTTATCCCAAGCATTCAAGGCTGCCATTTAGAATAAATCCTTGGTGTGGTATCATACAGAAATTGTCTTCTATATTAGCATAGTCTTCCTCTCCAAGAAGTTGGTCTTGGAAGATTTTGATTCTTTTATTTCTGCTGCACTTTTCTCTGATGTTAGCTTCATCCTCTATCAAGTATGCTACTGTAATTGAGGCTCATCCTCCAAGACAGCTGTAACTGTATCTGTCCAGTCTTTAGAGATAATTTTATTGCAAATTGACCAGGAGTTTATCATTTGCTTTACAAATGAGTGCATTGCCATATGTAACTATTGCTTCCTAGTATTGCCTTAAATTTAACATTTGCACAGGAGCCTATTTATCTCTTGCCTGTTTTTTTTCTTATCATTTATCAATTTCTGTAAGGTAGACTGTTTGAAAGGCTTGGGCTGTTTCTGTGTAAGCTTATAAGACAATGTTGAGATTGGTTCTCCTTTAAATTCCTCTGTCTGGATCTGAATCTCTTTGATCTGTTTTAACAAGGTTTTCTAATTGCCACTGATATCAACAAACTTGGTGTTTATATCAGCCAACTTTGCACTCATAAAAAGTAATGTTTTAGGGCTAAAAATGAATGATTAAGCAAATAATATTTACAATAGGCATGATAATCCCATGTACATTATCTTCTCCTTTAATGGTTACATTTTCAAACCATCTAGAGTAATATCAACAAAGACAAATCCTTTTCCATTGTAACACTATTTCCTATTATTTGATGTGGCATAAAACTTTCTCTGTCTTAAACAAATCTCTCCCTCCTTTTTATGAAATTCCAATTGACTTACCAAATTTATTGTTAATGACAATTCAGATGAAAGTGAAGTTCGGCAGCTACCTGCTGTGGCAGCAGTTAAGGATGGGGTCCAGGGAAAGCAATAGTCCACCAGGAAAGGGAAGCCACTGTCTAAAAAGCTTACCCAAGTGACTTTAGAGGTGAAACACATTTGGCAGGCTCTGCCTAAGGCTGGAGGCTAACTTAAAACCGAGTCAGCCAGAGCGAGATAGTTCTAGCCTGTGTGGGGTTTTTTTGTAAATTCATGTCCCCAAAGTTGAAATATTGCATGAATTCCATTTTGTATTATAATAAAAGCCCAGAGCCAGATGCTGGGGGAAAGTTTGGATATCAGAGAAACAGGGAACAAACCACAGCTAAGCTTATCTAGCCAACTCCTCAGGACAAATGGAGTAAGGTCCTGTCTTTAGGACCACAGCTTGTCAGTGCTTGAATCTTAAAAAGGCTAAACTGCTGCCTTCTCCTGGCTCATATTTCTTTCTCCTGCTTAGCTATTTTACTTCCTGGTTCTTTTTTTTTTTTTTTTTGAGCTAAGAATAAAGGTAGATGCCATCACAACCTGGCTCTATTTGACCTTGAACTAACAGATCCAGAGAATTTCTGTTGGCATTAAAGTCATGAGTCACTACCCTTTAACCTTAATGGCTTGACTCTGTCCTCTGATATTTCAAGCTATTTTCATTAAATATATGTCACCACAATTAGAGAATTGGGTGCAGCTGCTGTGCCTCAGATTAAAAACAAACAAAAAAATAGTGCCCATAAAGCAATAATGTCAGGAAAATTATAAGAGTGACCAATTATTTTCTGATTAGATTTAAATCTTATTCCACAAACAGTAACTGTTGTAATGTTAATTTTGGTGATATCTTTTTGCCTGTCCTGGAGATAATTTAATACTTTTAGTCTAATAAGTGGATACTAATTAAATGAACTCAAGTTCTCATTTTTATACCCACAGAGTCAGGTACCTCTCAATTCCCACTGGAAAAAAATGTGTGGTACATGTAAAATAATACACAGATACAAATTGGTCCAAGTTTAGAGAATATTAGCTTATAGAGGGCTCTAATCTAAAAGTGATACCTGTGTCACACATTTTAAAAAGAGATTCTCCTGAATCTTAAGTCAAAAGTCAGAGATTCCTGAGGGAGAAGAGGTAGAGAGAATGTCAGGGCCAGATAATAAAGATCTTCAATGAAATAATAAAAATGTTGAAACATTTAGTAATAAATCATGTAGCAGAGCCATATAGTCTCAAGAGTTAACAGTATAGCAGAGACACACCTTCAAGAGTAAATACCATAGCAGAAACATATATTTTCATGATTAAATAGTATTGAAAAGATTCAATATCAGCAGGCATTTCTAATCTTTCTATTTCATTTTAAATCCTATTTTTTGAGAGTAAAAACAATGCACATGTGAAAATTAACTATACCTGAAAACCATAGTGTGCTGGAATATTTTTTTAAAACTTTATTTATTTATTTATTTATTTATTTATTTATTTATTTATTTGCCTTGGTGTTTGCCTGGAACTGGAACTACAGACAGTTGTTAGCTGCCATGTGGGTGCTGGGAATCGAACCCAGGTTCTTTGGAAGAGCAGATTCCGCTCTTAACTGCTGAGCCATCTCTCCAGCCCCATGGTGGAATATTTTTTAACTAAGCAAAAGTGTGTTAAATTTGTTTATGCTGTGGAATATTATGTTAAGTGTGTAAAGGTGTGTTAAATTTCTTTCTTCTGCGATTTTAATGATATAAAGATATGTTGCATTTGTTTCATCTTGTCTGTCTAAAGCACCTAATAGATCTAATAAAAATAAGAATGGCAAATAGCTAGGCAGGAGAGAAATAGGCAGGGCTGGTGGACAGAGGAAATACATAGAAAGATCTCTTTTTTTCTTTATTTATTTTGTATTTATCAAGAAAAACAGTAAAATGAATTTAAAATGCTGATAAGTTAACAATAACTATAAAGAAGATAAAAATCATAAGCATGACTTATCAAGGGTGATAATGCAAATAAGATTGCTACACATATATTTACTTTGTGTTCAGCTTTCCCTCTGAATTTTTTTTCCATCCCTGT
>PVIH01019283.1:0-35850 GCA_004025045.1 Sigmodon hispidus | reverse complement strand
TTCCTTAACCTTTTGATTCTGATTTTTAAAATAGCTTTACAATTATGATATACTTCATTTTGATTAAAGATGAGTTTATCTTTAAAGACACATCTTTTGTCTATGGATAAATAGAATATACCAAAAGAACTGTATGACTTTGAGATTTCAGGGAATCAAATGAATTTTAGTATAATGTATACATTATAAGAATATTGGATACTTCTTTCAAATTTATCATTAAAATGATTAAAATGTTTCTGCAATTAGAGGTTGAAAAAATTACTGTGGCTTATTAATTAGTGCCATACATTTAACCAATCATTATACCACTAAATGAATTGAACAGATTATGATGCTATAAAGAATTATGAGAGATCAATATAGAGTGTAGAACATTAAATTAATTATTTAGCACCTAATGTATTTATTGTTGCTTATATTTAAATGAGGCATCTTTAACAATTGCTCTTTTTATTTCTTGATGACTCTTTGAAATAAAATCATGTATGATTTTTGTCTCATCGTATTATTAGAGCAAACAATTCCCTATATATTATTGAAAATTAATAATACAGGACCTGCAATGTACAATATTGTTTTCACTTTGGGGTAGCTGAAAAAACTGATATGAATCACTTCTAAGATAGTGAAATTTTAAAATTCTATAGTAATGGACATGGAAAATTATACTTCTAGTGAGAATTCAAGTAATAGTATTACCGTGACTTCCACACAAATTCAAAGAAACATTTTTTTTAAAGAGAGATAAATGAGATTAGAAAAGTAACATTCACTTTATTGGCAAATAAAAATGCTTTTCAAAGATTTATTATTTAAAATATAAATTAAATACACTGAAAAATTATTAAATCATGTTCTAACAATGTAAAACTTAATTTTAGCTCTCAAGAATTCTCAATGATGTAAAAATATTAACACTACACATTAAACATGATTAACTTTTAGCACAAACTGAAAAATAAAATTATAAATTATTGTTGTGACCATAAATTTCAAAATAATTTTGAAGTTCAATAAATATATAGAATGTGATAGTAGACAATTAACACATTTCTTCTAAGTTAATTCTTCTGTGCCTATAATATTCACCTACATTTTAGAGTAGTTAAAATTTTTTCAAGTTTTAATTATTCCTGTTAAATCTGGATGCTAAAAAATCATAGTAGATAACACTGTAGCTATTTCAGATTTTTGCAGTGCTGTGAATTTTCTAATTTAATTCACTGTGAGACACTACTGACTTATTTCATATCAGTTTTTTATGTTCAACATATAAACATGTGTTTTAATTTAAAAAATTCACAAATAGAATGTCATATTACCATGCTACTAACCTGATTGATTTTTGCCATCATATACATTTTTAGTATGGGATGATTATTTTAAAAATATTTGCTATATTGTTTTTATCACTGTCTTGTGTCAGATTAATTTTTTCTAGGTAAATGTTAAGTGGTTATGTATAAATATTTCATTAATTTTTTTCTCTTTTTGTCTTTCCTACTGTTTCCTTTCATTTTATTTCATATTTAAAATTTTATTATTTTGCTATTTATTTTATTGTGTTCTATGTTCAAAAATAAATTCATTATGCAGATAATTGTTGTGAAGCAAATAAAGGTGAAAACAGAATCCAGTCATGGCAGCCAAATGCTGCTGGGTTTTGGTTTGTTATAGCCATGAGTTTGTCTTGTTTGTTTTAATGGCATTATATTCTATGACATTACCTGAACAGAGCAAAACAAAAGATTGGTAAAAAAGATAGTAAAAAAGTATAGTTGTTTGCAGTCCAACTTATATTTGAACAATTAGCCTCTTCCTTTGTCTTCACGAACAGAAGGAAATTAAGCATCACAGGAGGAAATTTCCTAAAGACTGTTTCTCTGGACTATTTTGTTCAGCAACAATATGTTTTACTCTAAAGATTTTATTTTGCAAAGTAAACTTTGCTATATATAGTGTCCCTTGTACTTTTAACATAAGCATTTTCTATATCCAAGTCCTATTTTCATTTAGTTTAATTAGTTTGCAAATATAACTTGATATCCATAGGTGTAAAGCATGTAAACTGATTTTATAAAATTGTGCATCACTTCTACCAGTCTTTTAAACTGTCAAATGAAAATTTCTGGTTTTATGAACATTTATAAGATTCTATAGTTTTTACCATTTATAGAAAAAAAAAAACAAACTTAATATCCAGTTATACATGATACATATATCTTTTGTTCTGTTTTCTCCAGTTTTTGAGACAATGTTGGATGGAACAAAAATGAGTTGTTTCTTCATTTAAATCTAAAAATTCAATTAATATTTTCCTGTGTAAAATATCTCTCTACAATTGTCCAGATTAAATGAACTTAATTCCGATATGTTTAAAATGTTGCTCAGCTCAGTAAATTCACTGCATTTTTACCTGAATCTCGTATTGCAGAAGTAAAAACATATGCAATTATATATTGCATTTTTCTGAACTCCTGACTGTCACTGTCTTTGCAGTCATCAAAATGAGAAATGACTATTTTAGGCATTAAATTTAAGGATCTGAAAAAGAGATGAGAACAATAACCTGGTGTATTAAATTTTCAAAAGAAGCTGAATTTGAAGAAATACACAAAGATATCTGCTTTTCTAGTTTCACTTATTTAAAAATGAGAATAACTTGTTACTTACTTTGAACCATATTCTAAAAAGTGATGTAGTTAGAAATATTTAGTCCATTTAAAAAACACACTCACAAACACACACAAACAAACATTGCCAGTTATATAAACAAACATAGCATTTTATACTTTCTAAATCAAAAATAAAATTTCAGCTTTTGTGATTGTCCACTTAAACCAGCCATTTGGCTACTCTGAAGCATTCCCTGTACTTTATGATATCCAAATATTTTTTTTTTAATTCTGTGCGGTCCAGCAAGATTAGATATACTCTAATTATCAGTTTTATTTTAACTTATAATATAGAATATCTTTGTTTCCACTATTGTTTTTGTTCCATGCCTTCCAAAATAAACTGCAAACATGACCCATTCAAAGATAATTTTTCCACACTGCTGAGCCATACCAAAAATAATCCAATTCATTCTGTATGAAAATGTAATATCTGGACAAATATTTCTTTTAATTTTGTAAAATAATATGAGCGATCTTTCTTAACTGTTAACTATTTGTGATTTTGCACTATAATATTTAGTATCTAACTTAGGAGATGATATGCTTATTACTGAGCAGTAGAAAATATTGAAGAAGAAGGAAACACAAGTAATATTTCTATTTTTTTTGCTCTTTAGTCTATTATTGAATCATTATAGTTAGCTGAAAGATGTACATGAAAAAATCATGTGATATTTAACATTACCTGAATTCACAAAATGATTTTAAAACAATTAAATATATGCTGAGTCAATTAGATTTTATTGATTTTTAAATTTACTTCTCATAACTAAGAATTATTAAGAGTGATATAAAGAATTCTCAAGATCAAGGTTACACAGATATGCAAAGATTTATTTTGAAAATTTGAATATTCTTAATGGATATTTTTTGTTCAGAGGTAAAATTGGATCCCATAGAATGCTATAGAGAACTTAAAATAACCATTGTGTGTTTCAATTTTCTTCTTCATAAATTTGAATACACATAATACTAAATAATAAAATTATTATGTTGCAACAAAGGACCATAGAAATTATACACTTAATATTTACATCTTGAGGACTTGGTGAGGTTCTTTTTGCTGAGTTTTATCTTTTATTGTTCAATCTTCATTACTGTGTGAAAACCACCCTTTACTATTTTACCTTTTCGTCTTCTTAGGATCACTCTGTGATTATCTGCAATATGATCAATGATAAATGAATCTTTAAAAAGTTATATACTCATTAGTTGCTAACAATTATTTTTATTTTAAAATGAATTTTAAATATATAAGATATACAAATAGAAATGTGTGTACTGATGTGAGTATAGTATTTACTATTAGAGGTAACTTTAAACTCTTGGTCCAACAATATATGTAACATGACTCCCAGTGTTAAAATATTTCAGTAGAGTTTAACCATAGTGTGACAATGATGGAGCTAAGTAAATTTTCTTTATGCGTGCATTTCTATGTCTGAATATATAAATGATATCGCATATCTTATTATTCATTTCAGATTTTTCATTTTATCTTCCCAATTCTAGTGTAGTAACCCTAAAACCTAGTTTAATGGAATTTCTCTCCAAATAAAAAGTTATAACTATTTATTAAGTCATTGTGTGATAAGAAATAGTTGACTAGGATATATGAGAAAGTTTTCCCCTACAAAATGTCTTTTAAAACACCTTGTCATCACAAATCCTCATTACAGTTATATATATATATATATATATAATTGGACATAATTCTAAAATATGCTTCTCTTCAAAAGATTTGAAGGTGCACATATGTATATTGATAAGTATCAAGAAAAAGGTTGAAAATTTAATGCCTTTATTCAAATTTTTAAATTTTATTTATATACAAAAGTTTGATTAGATACATATTAATAAATTAGAAACATTGAATTCATATTTGCAATGTATTCTCTATGTGCATGTAATTAGTTTTAATTCTACTTATATATGATGAATGCATTCACAAAAGACATTTATTATGGTTTAAAAATGTTCAACTTACATTGCAAATTATATAGAAACATGTATGTGAGTACAAATTGTGTAAATGGAGTAAAAATGATAATTGTCATTCATTATTTCAAATATTGTTTTTTTAGCACTGTCCATGAATTAGAATTCCTTTATACTTAAATCAATCCAAGTATACTTTCATTGGATTTTTTTATTTTAATTTTCTAGTCTGTTAATTCACCAAGGCATATTGTACCTGACACTTTAGCTATGAATATTTGAATCAGAAGAATACGTCTAGATGCATTTAGGTATTGTGTGATATACTCACACTAAGAATGGAAAAATAATTTTTAAATTTACCAATGACTTTGGCAATTAAAAATGGATAACAGTACACCAACACAAGAAGGTAATATTTTGATCCTAGTTTGAGATTAATGTTCAATCTTATATTTGAGAACATTTCTTTTCAGAAAAAACATATTATATGCTGGTAAAGTAAAATCTTAAAATTTAAAAAGTTCCTGAAAAAATTCTAACAATCAAAGTTGTTTTTTTGTTGTGATGCTAGAAATATAGAGTCCTATATCAGTCATTTGTGGCACTAACAATTACCATGCATAATTTTCTGATGTTATGTTGCCAAATGAATAAATATATACTTAAACATAGAAGTAATTTGTATAAATAATTTATCTTAGGTATTTTATGATTGATTTCACTGGTGTATGATGCTCTGACTTTTAACAATGTCAATAAAGTCAAATTAACCATATCTTTTCTCTTTAAAACATACTTATTATGATTATGTTATCATTAAAAAATCTATTTACTTTTTTAACATTTAGTCTCTTTTATATTTATTAGTAAATTTCCTGTTTTGTGCTTTTTGTTACTTAGACAAAATTGTTGTAACTGCTCCTGTATTTACAGAGAAATATAGCATAAAATTTTGAGGGTCCAATGCATTTTGTAGATTGTTCACAATTTCATGTGTCATTCAAATGAATATATAACAGTTATTGAAATAGCCCTTCAATTAATTATGAAATCAATTTAAATTGCAATTCAATGTCCATATAAATTAGGTCAAGATAAAATACCTCATTTTTAAAAGATTTTACTAATATGACATTTATTTCTTAACAAAAGTATAAGCAATTATTTTACTTTTCCATTTTATACTTCTTTAAATAATGACATATACAGAGTATTATTCAATAGTCAATATTTTAAAATTGTATTTGTCTTTACAGATGTCCAAAGGTACACTTAGCATAAAATGAACATATATGCTCCATGATAAGAAAATGACTTTCATGTCATGCTTTATTTTATAGAACTTACTTTGCCTATGATGATTTACTGGATAAAATTAACCATTCATCATATACTGATTCTTCCTCACCAAAGTTACTACTTCTAACCCTAAAATATTTCTTAGGAAATGTTACAGATATATTGGGTAACTTTATAAAACTTATCTAACTAAATATGTTGAAATAGAAAATAAAAACAAAATTGAAGGGCTATAAATGAACATGGGTAATTAAAGTATGTTTTAAGTGCATTGGTGACACTCAAAACTGTGTCTGACATACTCTGGAGGTTGACATTTATTTTATCTTTTTTGAGGTTTAGTAATGCAATTATCCATATATACATGAATTTTATTTTAAATACAAACTAACATTGGTTATAATATATTATATATAAAACATTCTCTTAATTTGTGTATATTCTTAATGAATTAGTATATTCTTTATTCACTTTGGAAGTCAACACAAAGTTATAAATTATGAAAGTTGGATAATTTTAAAACAGAATCATTTAAAATTATACTTGATTCAATTTCATTTCATGTATGTACTAAATGGACAATATTAATTCTTTGTTCTTTCAAGAAATATAAACTAAAAAAATCTATTTATGTAATATCAGTAATTCAGATTTATTTATAAATATTTTGCTCCTATTTTACATTGGCTTTATGTATAATTTTTATGCTTGAGACTGACTATTTTGATCATTTAAACTACATTTGTTTTCATCCCAGATCATTTTATTGACAGTTTGTACATGTTTTAAATGTATTGTCTTTCGTATCATCTCTTATTTAACACCCCCACATATTATCAAGTGCAATGTGTAATCTTGTACATGTGTTTCATAGTGTATTAAATGTCATTTTATTTTATGTATCTTTGTGTCTTCTTCATTGTTGTAATAAAGAAAACTGAGGAAAATCTTTGTTATATGTGTTTTCTTTATTACTATTACAGCCTTTTTGTCCTTTTATGTGTTTTTGTTTTAATTTGGGCAATTTCAACATTTCAAAAATTTTGTTTGTAGTCAAGAATTTGTGTCAAATGATTTTTAGTGGATTTTCAATTTTGAAATAGCTCAGATGCAATCATTAAAACAATTTAGAAATAGTACCCAACTTTGGTAATAATAAATTTATTATAGAGTTATCATGAAATTAAATAATATAACAAGTGTCTAAATAATCTGAAGAATTTTTGATAATTTTGATAATACACACAAACAGTGCTACAATTTTCATTGCCAATATAGTTTGCAAAAGGAGATATAAATATCCAATATGAATTTTCTAAAATATTTTCTTTTTGTAATATAATAATTTCTGCAATGAAGAAATATCATGAGAATTTAATTGCAAAAATAACACGAAAAAAATCTGCTCATCTATAAGTGATTATTTGTTTTTGAATAAGAACAATAGAAACAATAAATGACTTAGGACCTCTACTTCTTTTTGAGAGTTTGTGATTAAAACAATGGAGTACAAATTAAATAACAGATTTAATCTAATCTTCATATTAGCTAGGTGAAAAGAGTCTCTCATTTTTTGTCAAGGAAAATAGCCATTTCAAATAAGTTTGTTCTTCCATATAGATGAGGAAAAAATTAATACATGCTTAACAATACAATCTTTTATATATACATATATACATATAGAATAACCATTATATAATTTAAGAGAAAATGTTGCTTCTCAAGTTTCATATTATTTTGTCATATTACATTTCTTACCTATGAAGATTCCACTCTGAAAGTTGTAGCATAATTTATATGTGATTGACAGCTAAGATATAATGTCATTATCATGCAAGCATAAACCATTGTTATATTTTTTTTCTCCTTTGAGGGCTTTATTTTACAGACTAACTCTTTAGGAACTAAATCATAAAGGAATTTACTCAGATTCCCAAGGTCCTTTCCTCTTGCCAACAACATGTTAGAGAAGCCTGCCTGCCACAGCTGTGGAAACTGAATCCACACCCTTATCACCCAGTCCAAATTTACCTTAGCATTCAAGCTTGCTGTTGAATATTTTGTACTTATGGAGAGATGTGTGACTTGCACCCACCATTATGTAACCAGAGAACAGTGTCAGCGCAAAAAATCTATCTACTCTATAGTTTTCTCCTCTCCTCTCAGGGAAAATAATTCATTATTCATTGTCTGCAGAGATTTGCCATGTCTAGAAAACCATTCATTTATAATAATTTCAGAGGCAACACTAGGTTGAATTTTTCATATATTTAGAATTTCTTTAATGTATACTATGTTTCACACAAAACTTCATATTGTGTAAGAATATTTTATTTTCAAAATACACAACATTTTATTTATCCAATCAGCTTTTAAAGTCTTGGTTATTTCTTATTATTATATATTTAAGTAAACAGAAAATCTTCACTTCTATATCTGATTAAATGTATACTAAGATGTATTACATCATTAAATTTACAAGTATTCCATTGCTTTTAAAATGTAAATGTAATTTTTATAATTTATATTGCATAGAATGTTATAAAATCAATAAAATGTAGATAGGTAGGAATTTTATATCATGATGAATCAAAAATTCTGGAGTTTGTAAAAAAATTCCAGTAATCTTTGTTTGTAAATCTTATACACTGGTTTGCAATTGTTAGTAACATTTTAAGGAATATTGATTTTTATGGTTTCTATTTTCTCCATCTCAAATGCATACTGAGTAATATAAAATGAAGTTAGTAAAGAGAGACACTGGAGTTAGGTTAAACAATTAGTTTAAAACTGTGTTGATCAATTTCTACAGTTATAGAGATTTACATTTGTTCATTTTTAGGTTATGCATATACATGTTTTGCCCATGTATATGTACAGTGATTTTGGTGCCTACAGTGGCCATAAGAGGGCATGACATACCTTGGAACTTAAATTACAGAAAATTATGAGCAGCCATGAGGGCATTGGACACCTAAGTGAGGTTCCTTCTAAGAACAGTACACACTCACAACCTTTGAACCACCTTTAAAGCCATAAATATAGAGATGTAATTTTTTTGTGTATCAATGAAAAACTTCTATTTACTAATGGAATAAAAGGCACAGCTATGAAAAACCTAAATATATAATATTACATTTAAATAATACATAGAGAGAATGGAATATGTGAAAATCAACATCAGACCAGTCACATAGTCAACAAAATTAAAAGTTTTAATATTTAATGAAGGTGTCAGAATAGGTAATTATTAGTGCAAATCCTTCACATGTCCAGTACTTGAAACATTCATTCTAAGAAATGCTATTTACTATTTAAGATTCATTCTTACATTTTAGGTTAAATAAGCATAATTTAACTTTTATTATGTTAATAATTATTAGGAATGACTAATTGTTAAAAAGTCTAAGAGTCTACTTAAATTTTAAGTTTTATGTGAAGGGTAGTATTTTTTTTTTGAGATAGGAAATCACTAATAGTTCAGAATGAACTCAAAGCAAGACCTTTTTTCTTCTTCAGCTCTCAAAATGCAGAGATAATATGCAAATGGAACTATGGTCTTCTAAGTCAATCATATTTTACATAACACTCTTTGAAAATAGATAAAAATCCAAACTTAAGTTAGGTTGAGCAAATATTTAACTAACTGGATTAGTAAGATGGAGATCATGAAATACTC
Source organism: Sigmodon hispidus (assembly GCA_004025045.1). NCBI lineage: Eukaryota > Metazoa > Chordata > Mammalia > Rodentia > Cricetidae > Sigmodon > Sigmodon hispidus. Next base: position 26,250 of record PVIH01019283.1, on the reverse strand, counting down.
CAAAGTATAGTCTACTATTACAATATTCTTCACAATAGGCATACACAAGAGTTGTTTAAAACTATAGATATGTATACCATATATCATTTTATAGAATTTACTAACATATTTGAAGGTATGTTAACAGAAACACTTTCTCGTGATCTAAAAAATTCAACACATGAGACTTTATGTAACATTTCTCATCCCATCCTTAGAAACAACAACCCAGGTATTCCCATTAATGCAAGGACTGTGAAAATAGGGATGACATTGGAAAGAGTGCGAATGAGTGTAGGAAAAGTAGGTGTTTGTGCAGCTCAGATACAAAGAGATTCTGACAGTCAGGAGCCCAGACAATTGAACTCTGAAGCTCAAGGCAAGTATTCTGGCAGTCGGGAGCCAATGAATACCCCAGACCACAGTAAGCATAGGTAGCAGCTTGCAACCCTGCTTCAGGGAAAGGATTCCCCAATATTAACAACTGTGCCTAGACTGTGAAGTTGTTACTTCCCCTGTGAAGCTGTTACAGTTACAGTCCTGCTCCAGTTTCCCAGAATATAAGAACTCTGCTCTGCTCTGCTAGGGGAAGGCATCCTTGGCTGAACTTTCACAGCTTCTCTGCTGCTCTCTGATCAGAGTGTAAAAACTGCTCTGCTAGGGAGGTTACCTGGGCAGCCCTGCTCCCCTCAAGCTCCGTTACTGCTCTGGGAAAAGAAGATCTTCACCCAACTTCATTCAAGAGATTTATTGAGGTGGAAGTGTTCAGGAGAGAGGCTGACTCAGCCAGGGATGGGAGAAGACAGTAGGGAAAGGGCTGTGGGCAACCGGTTTATATAGGGCTTCTTAGGGGAAGAGCTTTCTAGGCAGAAGACTTCCAGGGTGGGGATTGGTCAGATTTCTTTAATCTCTGATTTAGTTTTATGTCAGTGTCAAAATGTTTCTTTCACTGGCTCCTTTGGGCTTTTAGGCTCTAATTTGAGGGCCAATGCATATTTCTTTCCCTGGCTCTGATTCTAGGACCAAAATGTGTTTCTTTGGTGCTGTTTTCAGAGTCAGGGCACACATTTCTTTTGGGTTCTGGGTTTAAGGATAAAGTATGTCTTTCACTGACTCAGGTCTTAAATCCAGGGTAGGTTTCTGTCATTAGCTTTGGGTTCAGGGATAGGGTTGATTTCTTTCACTGGCCCTGGTTACAAAGCCAAGTGGATTTTCTTGCACTAACTCTGGTTCAGAGTCAGGGTCTGTTTTTGTGGCTGGCTACTTTTCACTACAATGAGTCAGTGCTATAGCTAAACTTGCACATGTTCTACTCCTTTGCAGGAGTTGTTACCTCCCTAACTGAGTGTTTCTAGTGGTTTCATAACATCATTTGTAAAAAGATCGTTATTGTGAAGCTTTGTTCATTAAAGGTGTCTGGGGTTTATCAGTTGTGTTTTGATTGGTCTATTTATTGATATATTAAATTTTGAAGTCTAACATTTTAGATATCACTACTAGTTGTAAGCAGAGATTTCCTGTCCTGCAGGCCTTCTCAAATAAACATACTGAAGCTTATACTCATTACTTATACTAGGCTATTAGATCAGGATTATTACTAGGTAGATCTTACATTTTGGGCTAATCCATATTCCTTATTTACACTCTGTCACATGGTGGCAACTTTATTAGTCTGGCATGCTCATTGTTCATCTCTTTCACCCTCTAATTCTGGCTAGTTATTCCCTCGATTCCACCGTTCCTCTTCCCAGCATTCTCTCTGTCTCAGTCTGTCTGTCTGGCCCAATCTCTTTCTCCTAAGCTATCAACCAGTCAACATTTTATTAACAATGACAGCAATATATATTTATAAGCTACAGTGCTGGAGAGATGGCTCAGCTGTTAAAGGCTAGGCTCACAACCAAAAATATTTATAGGCTACAGATAGTGTTCCATAGCATTGAGTAACTAAACAACCCCCCACTGTCACTTTAAATATTCCTTTTGTTAATTGTTCCATATGTATTCATTAACATTATATGTAATGTTCTGATTTTATGACAGAGTTTAGCCAAACCAGGTTAATGGTGACCATACGATACAAGGAGAAAGACCTCATGACCAGAAAAAAATAAAATTCCTCCTTAAAATATATCTACAACAAACTGGGAAGGTTTATTTAGGAATAAAACTTAGAAGGGTTCTTGGTAGGCATGTGGGTTATTTTGAGTCAGGTTTGATCATGTCATTTAAAGGGTTCAATTAGGACTTGTTAGTTTGCTAATAGTGGCTTTTCTATTCAGGAAATTGACTTTGAGAAGTTGAAACAGCCACAGAGGAGAGAGGCTGGTTAAGCCAATATATGGTCCAAGAAGACTGAACAGTACTGCTTCTGAGTCTTGTCTGCTTCTCACTTATGCAGATGTGGAGTTGCACATAATTTTCCAGAACCATCTGCATGTCATCTTTCTATCATATTTACTTTCACTTGTGTGTATAGAATGTGTGGAATGTGTGTATTTGTGAATGTGTGTTTCCAATGTGTTTGAATGTATGTACTGTGGGAATAAATATGCACATGTGTGCATGTGTATGTAAAATTCAGAAAATTTATCTTGTTTGAAAGTCTAGAGGGTATCCACAAATGATAAATATTTGAAGTCAGAACCAGGGCCTGAAATACAAGATGTGTCTTCATCAGAGTTCAAGACAAGCAAACAGAAGGTATAGCCATTTTCTTCTTCTTCAGAATATCACTTTATACCCTTGTTCTCCTGTTGTTAGCTTTTACATATGATCAAACATCATGTAATTCCTTTGAAGGTACTAGAAATAAGAAAGATCATCATCACTATGACACATATAGGTAGCTTCTACTATATTTGCAATGGTTAAATGCTATAAAGCTGATTTTATACTTTAATGTCAAATACAAAGCTGATCTGACAACAATGGAAATAAAATCCTTTCAAAGGAAAAAAAAAGTTTTAAACTTAATCCTCATTTCTTCCTATAATGTGATCCATTTTTGCCTAATAAGAATAATGTTTTCATAGATACAACACGTATTACTAGGATTAGTGATAATACTACCTTTTGAAGCAACACAATTTTACCCAAATAGCATTATAAGCAGCTTTCTATCAGATTAATTTAAATTGCAGGTTACATTATATGTTTCTAATGAATATTTTGTTAGGAAGATAAAAATATTTTTTCAAAAGAATATTGAAAGCTGAATAAATTGTACTTGAAAGGGCCTTGTAAAATATTAAACTATAAAACAAGGGCTTGAATGATGGGTTAGTGGTTTAGATATGATATTTTAGTTTCAGAGGACCTGAGTTCAGTTTTTAGCACCAACTTGGTGAATCACAACCAACTGTAACTCCAGTTTTAGGAGATTTAATACCACCTTCTAGCTTCCTTGCATAACGACATGCACATGGTATACAGACATATATGCAGGTACAATACCTAAAACAGAATTCATAAAATAAAACACAAAATAAAACAGATTTAAAAGTTAACAGTGTACTATATAAAACAATCACATTTTAATGGTAAAAATAGTAGTTCTTTTTAGCAGTACTTAAAAAATTTCATATTGTTCTCTATTCATTATGTGACATGATAAATATAAAAACTTTTTATTTCTATTCTTTTATTTTACTTATATATGCCCTTTGAAAACAATTAATGTTTCTTTTTGTTAGTTCTTTTGCATGTGATAAGAGGCACACCACCAGATAACACACAAATTTTTTTTAGAGAGTTCCTAAATGGCAGGTACCCAGAAAAGAGCAGGGGAGGAGGAAGAGAAAGATAAGAAGACAGAGAGAGGGAGAGAAGAGGGAAGAGAGAGGGGGCTGTTACTTGGTTTTTCTTTTTAAGAGAAGGGGTGGGCATAGATCTAACTAGCCATGCCTAGGGGACTGCCCACCATGTTAGGTGCCATGTTGGCTTTACCACGTGGCCGCAACTTACCAAGAGTTCTTAATTTACTCAGTGCCATGTTGGGTCCACGATGTGGTATACCAGGAATACTTACACTTTTGTTACTGGAATATAATAATAAGGTTTTCTCTTTCCAATTTCTCACATATACCCTTGCTTTCTCTCTTTTAAATTTATGGCCTCTTTTCTTATTCATTACTATTAGATTCAGATATTTATATACATAGATACATTTCATAACAAATAGCATGACATGACAAACATTTATGTATGCATTCAGCATATCTATATAATGTTACAGGTATGTAGTTTGTAAGACTATTTTTCCCTAACTAAATCAGAGCTCCTTAGTTGCTTACAGTTCTTTGTGTAAAGTTAAGGTCTTATAGAATTTTTTTTTTTTCAGTGTACTTTGGAATTTATTTTTTTTCTTCCTTCTTTATTTTGTATTTATCAAAAAAAAAACACAGTTGTCCAGTGGTATTTCAAAGTTGTTTTGATTTGCATTTCTCTGATGGCTAAAGATGATGAGCACTGTTTCAGGTGCCTTACAGCCATTCGTAATTCTTCTGCTGAGAATTCCCTTTTTAGATCTGAACCTCATTTTTTGATTGGGTTATTCAAGGTTTGGGGCTCTAGATTCTTGAGTTCTTTATATATCTTAGAGATCAGTCCTCTATCACTTGTAGGGCTGGTGAAAATCTTTTACCATTATATAGGCTGTCATTTTGTCCTATTGACAGTGTCCTTGGCTTTACAGAAGCTTCTTAGCTTCAGGAGATCCCACTCATTGATTATTGTTCTTAGTGTCTGTGCCACTGGTGTTATATTTAGGAAGTGGTCGCCTGTGCTCATTCATTTCTCACTTTCTTTTCTATCAAGTTTAAGTGGATGGATTTATTTTGAGGTCTTTGATCCACTTAGATTTGAGTTTTGTGCAGGGTGACAGGCTTGGGGCTATTTGCATTTTTCTACACATTACCATCCAGCTATGCCAACACCATTTGTTAAATATACTATCTTTTTTCCATTGAATATTTTGGGCCTCTGTGTCAAAGATCAGGTGTTCATAGGTTTTTGGGTTAATGTCTGGATCCTCAATTCTATTCCATTGATCCACAAGTCTGTTTTTATGCCATTACCAGGCTGTTTTTATCACTGTAGCTCTATAGTATAACTTAATGTCAGGGATGGTGATGCCTCCTGAGGTTCTTTTGTTGAGCAAAATTGTTTTGGCAATCCTGGATTTCCTGTTATTCCAAATGAAATTGAGTATTTTTCTCTCAAGGACCAAAAAATATTGTGTTGGTATTTTGATGGGCAGTGCATTGAATCTGTAGATTGTTTTTGGTAGAATTGGCATTTTTAGTATGTTGATCCTGCCTATGCAGGAACATGGGAGAGCTTTTCATGATTGTGATTTTTCTTTGAAGAAATTTGTCTGGAAGTAAGCAAAGTTTCTTTGATGAGTGGTGAGAATTACACCTATTTATGACTATAAAGACTGAAGTTTAGGTTGTTGAAAAGGATTTTGCTGGCTTAGGTAACTTTCTGTAGGAAGAAGGCAATCAAGAGATCTAACAGGATATGATATTTATAACCAAATCAACAACAAATTGCATAGTGTGTTAAACGTAAAGGTGCTGTAATGGTACTCATACCAGGTGGCTCTCCAATTGACATAAGACCTAGAGTGAAAGCATGCCTGAAATGAAAACATAGCCAACTTTTTGGTGCTAGTAAAGTCATCAGTATTGAATAAAAGAGTTTTTGTCATTTAAAATAATAGCCCATTATAGGTGAAGGCTCTTATTTTTGGCAGAAAGTCCTTGCTTATACTTAGCAATATTTTAATGCCATTTCTAATTCTACCACTTTACTCGGAGGAATTTCAATGCATCATAAAAAAATATGAATTCAGCTTGTGCATATGAATGCACATATTAACTCTAGATATATTTCTGGGAAAATTCTGGTTCTATACTGAATTAGGAGGCTACTCAAATACTTCTGAATTTTCAGGGAATTGCTATACTTTTTTCTCAATATAATCACAAAAGGATCTGTAGAATAGGAATATTTAATTTCCAAGTATCTATTTTAGCTTAGATAAAATCTATTTGCAGTATGCTTTCTGTGATGGTTTGATTAAGAATGACCCTTATAAGCTCACATATTTGAATTTTTAGTCAGCAAGAAGTATAACTGTTTGAAATGATTGGAAAGATAAGGAGTTGTGGCTATGTTGGAAGAGATATGTCACTACAATAGGCTTTAAGTTTCTAAATGCCCATAACAGGCTCAGTCTCTTCCTGCAGCCTGTAGATCAGGAGTATAATTGTCAAGAACTTCTTTAACACAATATCTTTCTGCATTCTGGTGTATTTACCATCATGAAGATAATTAACTAAGCATCTGAAACTGTAAACTCATCCTCAAAAATGCGTTCTTTTCTGTGTGACTTTGGTCATGATGCCTCTTTACAGCAATAGAATACTAACTAAGACATAGCCTGATCAGATTTTCAATATATTTATTAAATAACTAATGTTTTAATACAATATGTTTATATTGTCACACGCTATTTCTCTTTCCAGATTTAACTTTGTCTCCCCATGAATTCTCATCATCATGTCCTAAATTTCTATTTTTTAATAACTGACTGTGTCCTGTTTATACTGCCCAAGAATGTAGGGTCATCTACTGAATGACTGCCAGGAGCCACATCCTTAAATTAGACAAAATATCTATTCCTTAGAAGCCATCAACTGCTTCAGTTATAGGTGGAGAGTTCTCAACCACTTTCACTTCCATGCTAGCGTGATCACTGTCTTGATCGATCATGTTCAGTAATCATATCTACTATGATTATGATTGCATTGGGCTTGTCCTGTCCAGACAACAATATTCCATCCTAACTTTTCATAACTTCTGGCAGTAGCTAACTCTTCATCTCCCCTTCTATGATACTTCCTGAGCCTTGTGCATTCAGGGAGTGTTCTAGTTTCACATTTATGGTTTGGTACTCCATGAACATTCATTCTAAAGCTATTGATCACTAGTTAATGTCCATGTTAATTAACTCTAAACAGAAACTGTTGAAGTCCAAGAGTTTATCAGTGACACATAGAGGGGTATAAATTCAGAGGAATGTTTATAGTAAGTATATTTACTTTAATATCAGTAGTAGATTCAACTATGGAAGTTCTAAGTTTTCCAAACAAAATATAATGTTTTATATTCTTAATATATAACTAGAACATAAATAACTAACATCATATTTCAATATGTAAGAACATCACAGCATTTTAATAAATGTATCCATATATAAGAAATACAAAGGCACTGGCTTGCTTCTGTGCCTTTTGTGCTGAATACTTTTAAATCAGTAATATTTCAAGCATAACAATGAATAAAGGAAAGTGAATACCAACTATATTTTCTAATAGAAGTACTAATACCACTTTATTTATAAAACATGTATCTCCATGGATGAAAAATATTAAACTGACTTATATGGAGCATATCTGAGAAATATATTATATATTTTCAAGAAAATTAATGTATTCAAACATTAGCTTATCCTATTGTTTATTTTTGCTAATTAAAACATTATACTTAATGTTTATTAACTATAAAATGATTATAGTAATTGGACATATTCTAATCTTCCTCAACATTCTTCTGCTGACATTTCTTTTCAGACTTCTATAATCTTTTTATTTTTTATAATAATTTTTTATTAGAAATAAAGTCATATTTTTTGTCCATGTATATCCTTGCTCAAGCTCCCTTCCTCCTCCCAAACCTTCCAGTCACTCTTTCTTCTCCATATCACTTTATCGTTTCCCAAGCAAGGGCAGGAGTTCCCAAGATCACACTATGACTTAGGTCAGCATCCTGGCAGATCCACTTTCTTCATCCCCAACATCAAGACTGGGTCAAGTGTTCCTCTGGAGGGAGTGGGATCCAAGATGTCTGTCCAAAGTGTTTCAGATCACTAGTTGTTCAATATTTGTGGTTTGCAGCTTGGACATGCTTTGCTTTTTGCATTTTTAGTTAGAGTCCACTGATAAGTGAGTATATCCCCTGCTTATATTTCTGGGTTTGTGATATCTCGCTCAGGAGGATATTCTCCAAATCCATTCATTTGCCTGCAAATTTCAGGATATCATTTTTTCTTACTGCTGAGTAGTACTCATTGTGCAGATGTCCCACAGTTTATTAATCCATTCTTCTGTTGAGGGGCATCTAGGTTGTTTCCAGGTTCCTGCTATAATGAATAAAATAGTTGAGCTAATGCCTTTGGAGTGTGAATGTGAATCTTTTGGGTATATGTCCATAAGTGTTATTTCTGGATCTTGAGGAGATTGATTCCCAGTTTTCTGAGAAATAGCCATACTGCATTCCAGAGTGACTGAAAAAGCTTACACTCCCACCAGCTATGGAGGAGTGTTCCCCTTGATCCACAACCTCTCCAGCATAGGCTGTCACCTGTGTCTTTTATCTTAGCCAATCTGACATGTGTCAGGTGGTATCTCAAATTTGTTTTGATTTGCATTTATCTGTTGGCTAAAGATGATGAGCACTTTTTCAGGTGCCTTTCAGCCATTCATAACTCTTTTGTTGTGAATTTTCTTTTTAGTTCTGAACCCAATATTTTGATTGGGTTATTCAAGGTTTTGGGCTCTAGTTTCTTGAGTTGTCTATATATTTAGAAATCTGTCCTCTATCACTTGTAGGGTGGGTGAAAATCTTTTCCCATTCTGTAGGCTGTCATTTGACCTATTGACAGTGACCTTGGCTTTACAGAAGCTTCTCAGTTTCAGGGGGTCCCACTCATTGATTATTGTTCTTAGTGTCTGTGCCACTGGTGTTATATTTAAGATGTGGTCCCCTGTGCCAATTCGTTGGAGGGTATTTCTCACTGACTTTTCTATCAAGTTCAATGTGGTTGGGTTTATTCTGAGGTCTTTAATCTCCTTAGATTTGAGTTTTGTGCAGGGTGATACATTTGGATTTATTTGCAGTTTTCTACACACTTCCATCCAGCTATGCCAACACCATTTGTTAAAAATACAGTCTTTTTTTATTGAATATTTTGGGCCTCTTTGTCAAAGATCAGTTGTTGGGTTAAGGCCTGGATCCTCAATACAATTCCATTGATCCACAAGTCTGTTTTTATGCCAGAACCAGGCTGTTTTTATTACTGTAGTTCTATAGTATAACTTGAAGTCAGATATGGTGATGATTCCTGATGTTCTTTTATTGAGAAAAACGGTTTTGGCAATCCTGTCTTTCCTGTTATTCCAGATGAATTTGTGTATTCCCTTTCACAGTCCATAAAATATTGTGTTGGGATTTTGAAGGGAATTGCACTGAATCTGTAGCTTGCTTTTGGTAGATTGCCATTTTACTGATCCTACCTATTCAGGAACATGGGAGATTTTTCCATTTTCTGATATTCTCTTCAAATTCTTTCTTCAGTAATTATAAATATTGATTGAATAGATATGTTACATATTTTGTTATAGTTACCACAAAAAATTAATGCTGTTTGCAGCTATTATAAATGGTGATGTTTTCCTTATTTTTTTTAGTCCTTTTATATTTAATGTGTAGGAAGATTACTGATTTCTTTGAGTTAATCTTGTATCTTGCTATATAGCTGAAGGTGTTTATCAGCTGTACAAGTTCCCTGGTAGAATTCTGTGGGTCACTTATGTATATAGTCATATCATCTGCAAATAGAGATAGTTTCACTTCTTCTTTTTCTATTTGAATCCCATTAATCTCTTTGTGTTCTCTTAATGCTTTAGCTAAAACATTGAGAACCATAATGAATAGATAAGGGGAGAGAGGACATCTTTGTCTGGTTCCTGATTTTAATGGGATTGCTTTGAGTTATTCTCCATTTAGTTTGATGTTGGCTATAGACTCCCTGTAAATCGCCTTTATTATATTAAGATATTTTCCCTGTATTCCTGATCTCTCCAAGACTTTAATCATAAAGGAGTTGGATTTTGTCAAAGGCTTTTTCAGCATCTAAGGTTATGATAATATTTTTTCCTTCAGTTTGTTTATGTGATGGATGACATCTATGGTTTTTCATATGTTGAACCATCCTTAAATTTCTGGGATGAAGCCTACTTGATCTGGTAGATGATAGTTTTCATATATTGTCTTATAAAGTTTACCAAAATTTTGTTGAGACTTTTAGAATCAATATTTATGAGGGAAATTGGTCTGTATTTCTCCTTCTTTGCTGCATCTTTGAGTGGCTTGGGTATTAGGGTAATTGTAGCATCATGAAAGAAATTTGGCAATGTTCCTTCAGTTTCTACTGTGTGAAACAGTTTGAGGAATAATGGTAGTAATTCTTCTTTGAATGTCTGGTAGAATTCTGCACTGAAACCATCTGGACCTGTGCTTTTTTTTTTTTTACTTGGAAGTCTTTCAATGACAGTTTCAATTTCTTTTATGGTCACAGGTCTGTTTAGGTAGTTAATCTGGTCTTCATTTAATTTTGGTAAATGGTACCTGTCCAAAAGCTATCCATTTCTTGTATGTTTTCCAGTTTTGTGGAGTATAGATTTTCAAAGTATGACCTGATATTTTCTGGATTTCCTGGGGTCTATTGTTATGTACAGCTTCTTTTTTCTGATTTTGTTGATTTGGTTACTCTCTCTCTCTCTTTGCTTTTTGGTTAGTTTGCATAAGGGTTTATCTATCCTGTTAGCTTTCTCAAAGAACCAACTCTTTGTTTCATTTATTCTATGTATTGGTTTTTCTTTTTTTGTTCCAATTGTATTGTTTTCAGCTCTAAGTTTGATTATTTCCTGCCATCTACTCTTTCTAGGTGAGTTTGCTTCTAATTGTTCTAAGGCTTTCAGCTGTGCTGTTAGTTCTGTAGTATGAGATTTTCTAGGTTTTTCATATAGTCATCTAGTGCTATCAATTTCCCTCTACGTCTCCTTTCATTGTGTCCCACAAGTTTGTGAATATTGTGGATTTATTTTAGTTGAATTCTAGGAAGACTTTGATTTCTTTCATAATTTTTTCCTTGACCCAGGGGTGGCTAAGTTGAATGATGTTTGGTTTTCATGACTTGGTAGCCTTTCTGTAATGTTTGATGTTGATGAACTCTAATTTAGGTACTGGTGGTCCAATATGATACAAGGGGTTATTTCCATTTTTTTTGTATCTGTTGATATTTGCTTTATGACCAATTGTGTGGTCAATTTTAGAGAATGCTCCATGTAGTGCTGAGAAATATGTATATATCTTTACATTTGGGTGGAAGCTTCTGTCAATATTTATTAAATCCATTTGCATCATAACCTCTGTTAGTCTCCTAATTTCTCTGTTGAATCTCTGTCCGGTTGACCTATCAATATTGAAGTCTCCCACTATTAGGGTGTGAGAATTGATGTGGGATTTGAGCTTTAGTAGTGTTTCATTTACATAGAAGGGTGCCCTTATATTAGGGGCATAAATATTCGGGAATGAAATTTCCTCTTGACCAATTTTTCCTGCAATGAATAAGTAATGTCCCTCTTGATGTCTTTTAATTGATTTTAGTTTAAACTCTACTTTGTTAGATATTAGGATGGCAATCTCAGCATCTTTCTTAGGACCATTTGGTGGGAAAATCTTTTTCCAACCCTTTAGTCTGAGCCTGTGTATGTTTTTGTGGTTGAGGTGTGTTTCTTGTAAACAGCAGAAGGATGACTTCTGTTTTTGTATCCGTCTTATTAGTGTGTATCTTTTTATAGGTGAGTTCTGTCCATTGATATTAAGTGATATTAATGACCACTGATTGCAATTTTCTGTTATTTTTGGAGGTAGCTTGTATGTATTTGCTTTTTCTGGGCTTTTCTTCTCTGGGATTATTGATTGTTTGTGGTTTCATGAGTGTATCTGGGATCCTTAGGTTGGAGTTTTCCCTCTGATGCTTTCTGGAGGGCCCTATTGGTAGATAGGTATTGTTTTAGTCTGACTTTGTCATGAAATATCTTTTTTACTCCATCTATGGTGATTGATAATTTTGTTGGGTATAGTAGTCTATATTGGCAGCCATGCTCTTTTAGTGCCTATATAACTTCTGACCAAGCCCTTCTTGTTTTCATAGTTTCCATTGAGTAGTCAGGTGTTATTCTGATGGGTCTGCCTTTATAAGTAAGTTGGCATTTTTCTTTTGTAGTTCTTAAAATTTTCTATGTATTCTGTATGTTTTGTGGCTTGATTATTATGTGGCAAGCAGATTTTTTTTGGTGGGGTCATATGTATTTGGTGTTCTTTAAGTTTTTTTTATCTTTATAGGCATTTCTTTCTTTAAGTTAGGAAAGTTTTCTTCTATGATTTTATTGAATACATTATCTGTGTCTTTAAGCTGGTATTCTTCCCCTTCTTCTATTCCTATTATTCTCAGGTTAGATCTTTTCATGGTGTCCCAGATTTCCTGAACATTTTGTGTTATGGTTTTTTCAGTTTAAGTATTTTCTTTGACTGATGGATTTTTTCCTGCTACTGTGTCTTCCAATCCAGAGATTCCGTCTTCCATCACTTGGATTCTGTTGCTTATGCTTGTATCTGTAGTTTCAGCTCTTTTCTTCAGATTTTGTTTCCATCTTGCCTCATTTTGTGCCTTTTTTATTGCTTCTATTTCATATTTACTTCCCAAAATGTTTCTTTCATTTTTTGGTTTACCTTTTTCTTAGTTTACTTTCAAGGATTTATTCATCTCTTCCAATTTTTTCTTTGAATATATTTTATTTTTTTAAGGGAATTTTTTATATCTTCTTTGAAGGTTTCAATAATCTTCATAAAGGTGTTTTTGCTGTTGTTTCCTTCTGTTTCTTCTTCATTGCTCTGTTCAGGTCTTGTAGTTGTAGAACCATCAGTTTCTTCTGGTGTTGCCTTATTGTTCTTTATATTATTGTATGTATTTTTGAACTGGTGTCTGCTCATGGCTTCAGTTGTTCAAGATTAGTCAGCTCCTAGTCAGTTTTGGCAAGAGGCCTTGAATGTCTCCTGTCTTCTCTGAACAAGGGGTCTGCTCAATCTCTAACTCTGCTCTGGACAGGGGTCTGAATTTCAAAGCCTCAGTCCTTCTCTGCTGATGAAGTTCACCCGAAAGCAGGGCCTGGATGTGCAAGGTCCCCTTTTTTGTGTGGCTGGAGAAGCCCCTCACAGCCAAGCCCTAGCTGCTAGGGAGATTCTGAGATCAGACCCTAAGAATTGACCCTGGTCGGGAAGAGAGATTCTCCAGAAAGGTGGTCTAGGTGCTGGAGTCTGCTCACCTCTGAAAGGTGGTCTGAATATCAAAGGCCTTAGTCCTTCTCTCTACATTTTTTTTTTTCCTAATCAGTCTCTTCTTTATATTTTGAGGCAGGACCTACAATTTAAAGGAACAAAAGATAGCCACTGTCCTATTATTATGCTACTTCATTATCACAAACACTTTCATTTCAAGTTTCTTATTTTATATACACATTCATGACATTAAACATTTAAAAGAAATCTAAGGAACTTGAAATTTGGTCATGGTAGTTTTTATTTTGGAGTCTTTTATAATTTTATAAAGATTTAAAAGTTGCTTTTTTTGCTTTTATGGAGAGTGAGATTAAAATTTATTTACAGTCGTATGAATCAATAGATTTGTTTTTGTTTACATGGTTACTTTCATGATATTTTTTTTTCTAATCTATGATATGAACAATTGCTCCATCTTTTTAAAAAATTTTATTATAAAGTATTTTAAAGGTTCAATAAATCAGATCTTTTTTCCCCTTTGGTATCTTTATTCCTTTTCTTCCAGTTATGTTAAAATGCCAATTAAGAAGTCAACATAAGGGAAGAAGGGTTTGAGGTGGTCTACTTTATTATGTCATAGAAACACGGCAATAGTACATTAAGGTAGCTGCACAGTTATAGAAAGAATGGAGAGAACAAGAAGTATGACTGGTCTCGCCAAGCAAAGCATTATCTTTTAATGTCTCTGAAATAATCCTGAAGAGTGCCTCCAGCTGTTTTCAAATATGAAAACCTTGTGCGAGTGCACTTCAAACCACATTATAATCTTGTACTCCATAAATTTATGGCCATATCTTGGTACAAGTGCATTCATTTCAAATTAAAAAGCACCCTGAGCCTGCAACAAAACCCTCTCAATTTTAAAGTCAGAAGTGTCCTTTGAAATGTTTAACTCTGATCCCTTATAGCAGTAACACATAAATTGCATGGTTTTGACATGTAATGACACAGACTAAAATCCCCTTAACAAAAGCAAAAATTAAAGGAATAGCAAGTGCTGAGTAGATGAAAGTAAGAAAAAAAAAGTATCAGGGAAAATAAAACCAAATCATGTATCTCTATTTATAGCAAAATCATTTGAGTGGCACAAGACTTAAAGAGACCTACCATGCCATATCTGCTGTTGACATCACAAATGCCATCTCTATTTGCCTCCATATCTTGTGGTTTTATAGTAGTTGTCTCATAACTCTGGTATTTCTAAAACTGTGAGTAGCTATTTTGACTTTGCTTCATCTTCACTACTGTATGTCATGACCTTTCAAAACACTTTGCTCACAGTGATTGACTACACCTCACTTGAAAAGAGTGATTCTTTGTTACTCTCAAGCTTAAAGGGATAAAAAAAAATCACAAGAAATTGTTTCCAGTTCCTACTTCATCTGGGTAGTCACTGAATTTCTTGGATCATAGCTGCAGTGCCCTTTGTTTGCCTGATTGATTGAATCTTCAATATCACTCTAGTAGGCAGTTAGTTTTTGAGCAGCTAACTACTTAAGTGGCACAATCATTTCAGTTTTTTCCAATTGCATGCCTCTGTTGCTACTATGTACACATCTTTGTTTTGGAATCTTCAGCCCAATGTTAATAGTCTTTAAAATGTTCTTATTGAAAACAAATGCAAACTTTCTGATCTTCTCTTTGGTTGCCTGCTTTATTTTTTATTTTTTATTTTTTTTTAACGTGAAGAACATTCTCTTGCTCTCTCTCTCTCTCTCTTTTTAATAACTTTATTTATGTATTTGCCTTGGTGTTTGCCTGGAACTGGAACTACAGACAGTTGTTAGCTGCCATGTGGGTGCTGGGAATCGAACCCGCATCCTCTGGAAGAGCAGCCGGTGCTCTTAACCGCTGAGCCATCTCTCCAGCCCCGGTTGCCTGCTTTATGATTGTCATTTTCTTTCACTGGAAGCAGAGAGCACTCCACAAAGCACATGTGCACTCTGGACCTTTTTTCCTCTTGTATTCTGTTTGTTCTTAAATCTACACATACTCAGGTATTTTCATCTGTCCTTTTGTCTATGATACAACATCCTCTTGTGTAATCTCTGGAAATTCTAACACCTATGTTGCCCTAGAGTGTAGGGGCAGCTTTTACTTTCAACATTAATTGGTTTCTTTTATCTCTTTATTGCTACCCTGATGTTAGATTTCTTCATATGTACAGTGATGCCTGGCTACAGCCATGCCATGGGGACCATACACAATGAAACCCTCCTTGGAAGGTGCCTAATGCTACAGACTTCATCAGGCTCTGTTTCTTTACCACATTTCTACCCTTAGATTCTAATATGAGATATTCTCAAACAATTTAAATTTAAAATAACTGAACCTTTTATTAATACAAATAAAACTTAAGGAAGATACATTTAAATATTCTTTATCACCTATACTTTCTAAAACTATTTTCAGAATACATTTTCTGTATTCTTTATTAGTTTGCATCAAGTTTGAAATTTCTTTTGTAACAGAGCATTCTCAAACATTTTATGTTTAATGGTTGTATATTTAACAGAATATTATTGCATCTATGATTATTTTAAATTTTTCATTCTGAATTGCTCAAAAACATTTCTAGATTTATTTATGTTGGCCACAATAAATGCTGAGGCATTTTATTGCACTAATTCTGTTTTGTATTTTAATAAAAACCCAGAGTTGGATACTGGTAAAATGCTGATAAATCAGAGTCAAAGAAATCACAGTCCGTTCTCGCTTACCCAACTACTGAGGCTGAAAAGGGTAGATACTGTATACTCTAAACTTGAGACTAAATGCCTTTGAGCCCTCAACCAAAAGGGAAATAGTCAAAGGGAAGAACTCCTGCCTCCACTTTCTCCACCCTGGAATTTCACATCCTCCTTCAACTTTTCTTGTGCTAAGATTAAAGGCATATGCCACCTGCACAAAATTCTGTCTGTCCTTGAACTCGCAAAAATCCAGAGAATCTCTGTCTCCCAAGTGCTTGAATTAAAGGCATGAGTTACCACTCCCTGATCTTCCTAGCTAGGTTTATCTTCTGATTTTCAGACAGACTTTAGTAAATATATAATAAATCATGACTTATCTGCTTTTGTGTCAAAAAGAATATAACTAATATAAGAAAAAATATATACAGTAAGTACAACAAATATATCTAATACATAAAAGCAATAATTATTTTAGCTATGTCCAGTTAATTAACAAATGTCAAATTTAGAGAAAATGGTCCATTATTTCTCATTTTTTGGTGATTTCAAAGGATTGAATTTGATTCACTTTCTATCTAACTTGTATTACCAAACAAAAACTATCTTTAAGGTCTTTCAACCATATCCACATTATACCTCTTAGTGAGATTCTTTTCTGATTCTATTACTAGGAAAACATACCTACAGCTATTTAGTCTTCAACTCCTTCAGAAACCAAATAATAATAATAATAATAATAATAATAATAATAATAATAAACAGTATTAACTAAGTAGACATGAAGTGCAAGCAAGCAATTTCAAAAAGTATGAGAAATGACAGAAATAGCTGACTTCCTGGACAGTCACCCAAGTTTTCTCTGCAATGTTGGGGCATCCATGTTTGGCATACAGACCCTTCTTCCTTGTTTTGACAAGGTTCAGGACTCCTTTCTTCCATGATGTCCAAAACTTCTTCTGTTTTGGACATCATACTGTCAGCCATCGATACAAGATCACTTTCCTGCCCAGGGACTAAATTCTGCCATAAAGAAACGAAACTTCATATGGATTTTGTCTGGAGAGACAAAAATAGAAAACCCAGGCAGGACCTTTGTTGAGTTTTTCTTACAACATTTAGAATTGTAACATTAGCGGATGAGCCATTATTTCTCTTTATCAAAAGGTTTCTTCTTTTCAAATTAAGTCTTTATTAATGTTGGTGGTATTCATACCTTTTCTTCTCCTGCAGAAACAGAAGCAAAATTTTCCCCCAACACTAGCTTGATGACTTTTTTTCTCTAATGTTTATCAGGTTTATGCTTACTTTTTTATTTCTTCTTTTATAGCTGTTCTATCATGAATAGCATTATTATTATTATTATTATTATTATTATTATTATTATTATTAGGTTCTTTAGTTGCTCTGGAAAGGAGATTCCTCCATGATAACAGGAAACTATTGAACTGAATTTGACATCAGAGCCTGTGAGAGGCCTCTCCAGGTGTTTCATGATGGCAAAGAAAAAAGATTATCTTGTCTATCCCTTTAAAGCTTTTAAAGCCTTTAAAGCTGCTGTAACCATATCTGTCCAGTCATTAGGGATAAATCTATTACAAGCTGACCACAAAAATCTGCTTCACAAAGGGTGAATGTATACCATATGAGATTATTTCTTTCTTGAATCTCCTCAATTCTAACATTTAAACAGTAGTTTATTCAGTTCTTACACAGTTTCTATTGAAAGTTTTGTAAAATTACTTTATATATTATGGTTGACTGTTTTAAAGTCTTAGGCTGTTTTGCTGTAACAAAATAATAGAACATTGAGATTGGTTCTCCTTTAAATTCCTCTGAGTCTGAATATTGTTATGATGTGTTTTAAGGTTTTCTAATATTTGTATCTTGGCATCCATATCAACCAACTTGACCTTCATACAAATCAACTTTTATAGGGCTATAACGAGATGATCAAAGAAATAATATTTAAAGAGATATTACAATAATTCCATCTTCATGAATTATCTTCTCCTTTAATGTTTTTATGTACTATCCATTGACATTATTATTTTAAAAATATAACACTTTTTTTCATTGTAACACTATTTTTATTTTCTAATGTGGGATAAGAACTTTCTCTATGTCTTAAACTAATTCCCTTTTTAAGAAATCCCAATTAATTTAACAAATCTGCTGACAATGACAATTCAATAGGAGAGGGAAACTGCAGTCTAAAAAGCTTACTCAGATGATCTTGGAGAAGAAACAAAGAAACATGTGTGGCCTGAACTGCCTAAAAGAGCTGGCTGGAGGCTAACTCTGAGAGTAAAACCTAGCCAGCTGATCTGGCCACCTGTAATTTCAGGCTGTGCAGGTAGCTGTAAAGTCAGGCAACTGGCTGTTTTGTGAATTCCTTCATCAACAATTAGATACCATCAATTTTGAGGAAAGAAAATAGACAGCAGAAGCTCTGAGACAGAGTCAGAAGAAGCAAGATGAGAATTCTGCACTGAGCAAAGGTACCAAGTCATGTGGCTAAACATAGATAATAATTATGAATTAATTTAAAGAGCTAAATAGTAATAGGCCTGAACTACTGTCCCTGTAGTTACTATAATATTTAGCCTATATGTCAATTATTTGGGAAGAGGCTACCAATATCTGAATCTTTCTGGCTGGCAAGGAAACATCTTGTTGCAATATTTCTGATTCTTCAATAGACAAAATTTCATTGCGATACAAGACATATGCAAATCATGTTTGTTTTTTACAACTTATTTCACATAAAGCATATCTTTATCTTTATGTATCTTTACTTATTGATATTGAAGTTATCAATTTATATATTTGAAAGTGTGTTATCCTAGCTTCATTAGTGAGCAACATATACCAAGGATCCAATAAGATCCATCTCTAAGGGAATCAAGTTAAACAATGTTTTTAAAAGTGGTGTATATGTTTTCAAGTACAATAAACTTCATGTCAAAATAATTCACTCTTTTGGTAATTAATTTCACATATATTAAAAAGATATGACATGTCTAAAACAAATTTAAATTTAAATTCCCTTTTCAATTTTAGAATTTTGACTTGTAATTTGATTGAAGTCAGAACACAATTTTGTAATTACTTGAAACAGAAATTGGTTTGGGTGTTTGCCTTTTAAATTTCTTAGAGTTGGGGCAATGTTGCCAAGAAATAGAATACAGAAACTGTCCTGTGGTATTCTTTCTTAATTTGACTAATAAACCTAAACCAAGATAGCAGTTTAAAGTTTTATTCTTAAACATTTTGATCCTACCCTTTTTAAAAAAAAAATTATTCTCCTAGCAATAACACAAAATATCAAAAAAGAAGCTTATCACAGAACTATTATATGAATTTTTAATACCTGAATTGATGACTTATGTTCTATTCCAGTTTGCTAAACAATTAATTCACACTGTTAACATATACAAAAAAATTGTTCATATCTTTGAAATTCATGTTAGTCTTCAAATCACAATATTATCATAAATATGTGTTTGTACATATAGATCTTTATTGACAATCCAAATTATAAATAAATGGAAATGCTGTTCCAAAGTAAAATGGTAGGTGTAAAATAAAGATTTAATCTTTATTAAACAATATAATACAATATTATAGCTCTAAAATATAAGCATTTGAATGTATATTTTAGCTATTATTATTAAATTTTTTAAAATAAATAGTTACAATATAGGCATATTTTATATTTAATATCATTATAATTATAACAAAATATATAATTTTAATTTTGCATAAAAATCATTCAAATATTACATATAGCATTAATCTCATATTTAAAGTTTATAATTTTTATTTATTGGAAATAAAAACTATTTTGACTTGAGTTATCCTTACTATAAAATATTATAAAATCTTTTACAAATAACAATTTTTTAAGTAATAGAAATTAATATCAAACACTTTAAAAACATTACACACAAAATATTTATTATTACAAAACTAAACAGGCTTCCTCAGTTATTTTGTAAAATTCATTTTCTAAGGAGTAATCAGTATTTAATTGGTTTATTATGTGCAGATACATTTGAAGCTTGGTTGAAGTTTAACCACAGGTGATGTGTTTTAATCATTATTTAAAGGGTAATGTGGCAACAATGACAATAAAAGTTCAATCTTGTTGACTCTTCATATGAGGATTCAAATACATTCTCAGACTCACAGAGTTCTTCCTAAATGTCCTTCTGATGTTCTTGGTAGCTGTTTGCATATCTGCCCTCATTTAAATAGGAAGGGATTCTAAGCTTCAAATAACAAGATAGAAGCTCATAACTGTGTAATACAATTCTGTTTGGAACAAGGGTTTCCTGGCTTCTGATGCTGTAGAGTGTAATTTATGATTAGAGCAGGCATATGTGAAGTTTGTCATTCAGCAAGCACAGCAGCACTTATCTGCTACTTGATCTGAATTGATTGCTACATGATTTAACTGTCAGAGGTATTTTATTGGGATATGAAGTTATATCTCACATTTAATTTTTTCCTATTCATGTTTTCTTTGGAATTTTGGATGATGTACAGAAAGCAATCTACAGAGGTTAGATAGGATTTTAAAATAAAAGCTCAGTTTTATACATAATCTATGTTTGTGTAACAAAAGCATTTACATCTTTCATTTTTACTTTGGTAATGATTGCAGAAGGACCATTTAAATTTATTTTTGGTAATAAATATATTCTGCAATTAAAGAGATATACATTTTATGTCATATGCAATTCTTAGATTATATTGATATTCATAATCAGAAGATTATGGAATAGTTACATTGTCCTCCTTTCCTCTAGATAACACAGTATTCAATTTTTTTCTCTCTAGTACTTATTTTCCTACTTACACCATTATGATTGTGCTACCTTGTCACATTCAACTACAGAAATAAGATCGGTGATTTGTTTGCATTACTAGATAACTCTCAATATTTCCACTCCTCTATCTTTTCTTCCCAGTTACCTCTTCACAGACACAGTCTGTATGACACTCAATTCTTCCCACAAATACATGCCAAAGAAAATAGGTACATCTAAGAAACTGACTTTATTCTTTATAAAGTAATAGTAAATAATCTTAAAAATCGTGTGTGTGTGTGTGTATGTGTGTGTGTGTGTGTGTGTGTGTGTGTGTGTGTGTGTGTGTGTGGCTTTTTAACACAGGTTTCTCAGTGCAGTCCTGGCTGTCCTGTGTCCTGGAATTCCTGGTACTTGCTCCAGAGACCAGGCTAGCCTTGAACTCACAGAGATCCATCTGCCTCTGCCTCTTTTGCTGGAATTAAAGTCATGCACCACTACCGCCAGCTGTATGCTTTTGATTTGTTCAAATATTACCTGCAAGTTCCATTCCCCTATATATGGATAAAAATATAACTTTATTCATAATAAAAAAGAAAAAAAGAAAAACTAGGAAAGGTATTTACATCAAAAAAATATTACCTACAAAACAGAAGCAACCACCATTTTTTGAAGTGAGGATTTCAAAATTCTTCTAAGCAGGTATTTAAATACCTGTCCCCTCTTCTAGCAAAGGCAATTACTTGGAGCCATTCAAGTTTTAGTTATAATTCCAAAATACCATCATGCTGAACACTTATTCAACCCTTGTCTAATAAAAATAATGTAGTTTCTTTTTAACAACATTAGTAACTTTGACTTTCTAGTCAAGTTGTATGGTTTGTGATATGATAATATTTATTTCCTTCCATACAGTGAATCAATGAGTGTATTTAATAAAATTTACCTATGCCCTCTCTAAAGAAATTTTGAAAATAATTTAACATATTGACATGTCTTTTATTAAAATATGGTTTGGTAGCCATATCATAGGTCCTAATAATTAAGTTATTCAAGAATGCAGCTCATTACTACATGCTTCCTTTATCTATATTTGAGTATATATTAATAATACATTCTTAGTAATTACTTTAAAATAGTTCTTTAGGTTTTGTGTTGTGGAGATTTTATGGAATTTTTTTTCTCTTTTAAGACACACTTTTTAATGGTCTTGGGCTAGGAGCCATCATTGGTCTTGGAGTTGCTGCCCTTTTGCTAATCCTTGTGGTGACAGATGTCAGCTGCTTCTTCATTCGACAATGTGGGTTACTAATGTGCATTACCAGGAGAATGTGTGGGAAGAAAAGTGGCTCTAGTGGAAAGAGTAAAGAAATGGAAGAAGGGAAGGCAGCATACCTGTGAGTATTAGACACCAGTACCACCTCTCGTAAGAGAAATACAAGTTCAACTTGCATGCTTTGTTTATGGTTGTCTTCTAAAACTCATCAGGTGTTTCAATAAATTCAGTGCAAATATTACTGTCTACACTGACCTTAAATCTGTATAATATATGTACATACAAACATACACACAGAATATTCTGATGTATTTTCACAAATGTGAATATATCTTTGACAAATTCTTTTCAGGAACATGACTATGAAGGTATCTAGAAAACGCTTACTTATGTTCTTTAAGAGTTAATGCTAAACTAACATCCCAACACAAGATAACTGCTATTAACTTTTATACAAACTAGGGAATTTTTTCTAATAATTTTATTTACTTTATGTAGAGGGCTGATTCTATATTCAGTATTTTCTATCTGGCATCTTTTACTCATCATGTTTTAGAAGTTGTTTGTAGAACTTTGTTTCTTGTTTGTTTCAGGATATTTCAAAGTAATGTTACTAAATTTGTCCTTTGAAAGTTTCATATTTGCATATAATTACTCTCACACTACCTCTTCTTCAGCTTCACTGTCTTCTAGGAATGATTCAGGGAATTGTTTTATTTCCATTATCTAATATCCTCTATTTTTCCCACCTATATAACCATGTGACAGTTATATTTATAGATATGTACATATATATATTACAAAATTTAGTATGCTTAGTAGTGTAATTTTTATTCTCTTAAAACTTTTGTTTAAAATTTAGTCTTTCTTTAATATCATTTTTAAATTAGATATTATTTATGTTA
Source organism: Sigmodon hispidus (assembly GCA_004025045.1). Classification (NCBI taxonomy): domain Eukaryota; kingdom Metazoa; phylum Chordata; class Mammalia; order Rodentia; family Cricetidae; genus Sigmodon; species Sigmodon hispidus. The sequence continues at coordinate 3,338 of PVIH01019283.1, read as the reverse complement.
AACTATATGTCAGAATGTTATATATATTTTGCTTTTAGTTTTTGGTCAACTGGACATAAGTTGGAGTTACCTGAGAACAGAGAATACCAGTTGAAAAAAATGTATGGAGCAGATTGTCCTGTAGTCATTTCTAAAGAACATTTTCTTAATTAGTAACAGATGTAGGAGGGTCAAGACTATGGAAAGTATAAAACCACGGAAAATTCTGAAATATGTAAGGAAAAAAAACTGGAAAATCAGGAAGAGCAAGCCTGCAAACAGCATCCATCATGGTGTTAGCTTCCATTCTTGTCAGTTCCTTGCTCTGGTTGAATTACACACTGCTCTTCTATCATTGATGGACAGTGATCAGAACATGTATGCCAAGTAAATCATTTAATTGCTAAAATGCTTTTGATCAATGTTTTTATCACAACTAAAACACATAGGTACACAAATACCTATTTCTACATTTATCATAGTTCTTTCTGAATGCTTTTAAAATTATGTGAATAAATAGTTCACAAATGTATAAGTACAATGCCTGTGCATAGAGTTTAATGAATGTTCACAGACTAAACACTTGTGTTCAAGTTTCTTATCAATATAATAATTTTTATTTAATCTCAAAATATATGTTCTATCTTAATTTCTAAGAATACATATTTATTTTTGCTGTGTGTGTGTGTTACCCAAATGGATGTATCCATGATGAGCATTTTTTGACTTCTTCAATCCATACCTGATTTTTAAAATTTATCTATATTATTTGGATAGATACATTGTGCTCTTAAATCTTCTCAATATTTATTTCATTTGGGTATAATTTATTTTATTATTAAAATCTTAACTTAAATTTCAGAAGTATCTGTTCACCTGACTGAATTCCAAATTCAGGACTGTTGTTTTATATTTAACTGTGGAATTGATGGAGTATACATTAAGCCTATCAAGCTTTTGGAGCCTCTAAGAAAAAAGGCTTATGTGATTATATGTGTTCAAAATATTCCAGAGCAAAACATTTCTACATTTTATTTCTGTCATTTTTTAAATCTCTACTATATATAATTTTCTATATAGTCTCATAATGATCATAATTATTTGAATATCTAATTTTGCCATTCAAAAACATACATTAAAATTCAGTACAGTAATATGTTATAATTTCTTAATTTTTGATTCTGCTTTGAAAGTTTTGTGTAGTAATATTAATAAAAATTAGTCTGAAATATCAGAGGACAGAGCCCTTTCTCCATCATTTTTTTTTTTTTTTTTTTTTTTGATTTGTTTGTCTCTTGAAGATAAGGTTTTCTTAGTGACTGACCTGGCTGTCCTGGAACTGGCTTAGAAGAACAGGCTGGCCTCAAACTCACATTGATCCTCCAGCCTCTGCCTCCCAAGTGTTGGGACTAACAGCCTGTGCTACCACTACCTGGCTTTTATAGTTTTGATCTGTAAAAATTCACTAAGATTACTTTGCATATTTTCCACAAAACTTCTATATCTCTATTTTTCACTTGAACTTACCATGACTTCAGGTTGGAATCCAAATTCTTTTCAGTAATTTCACTTTTAATTTATGTTTTCACAGTTAATCAAAACTGACACATGTTGCTTTCCAATAGTAATATCTTGTATGTGGTAGACATGTGGAAGTGGATCTTTTCTTGTGTTCTCAACTGTGTTATTTTTTCATGTTATTTTTTTACCAATACAACAATATTACATTTATTAATCACAAATGCTTATATAAGTCATTGACTGAAGCTTTATTTAGTTTGCTAATCTTCAAGTTTGCCTTGCAACTCTTCTCTCATGTTTTATAATTCTTCCACAGGTACACACCACACACACATTAAAATACACATACATATACACACACATATCACATAACACATACATAAATAAATTAACTATTTAATAAAAGTTTCAGTTGTTCCAATATATTATCTTTAGTTTGAAATTGAAAATAAAATGAAAAGTACAGTAATGGTTCTGAATTGAAAGGTGATTTGGCATACAAAGAAGAGTGAGAATGATTTACTATAAAATTTCTTATTCTTTCATCATAGTTTATATCCTAACAATTTTCTGTGGTTCATTGTCTGGTAAGTTTAATCAATAGCATTATTGTTATTATTGTTGTTGCTGTTGTTTATTTTTATAAAAGGGAGAAACCTGTTGTAAATATTATTGATGAAATATTTTTTCAACTCTATGAATGCATATGTAGTTTTATTATCAGCTATGTGTAGTTTAAGCAATATTTTTAGTGATTGTTTTCAATTCTGTACATTTATTAAGTGTTCTAAAATCTTTATACTTAAACTTTTTTCCTAAATAGACAGGAAATATTATAAGCTGTTGTTGATAAAATATCTTGATTTTTAAAACAGCTTTTAAAATGCTAACTACTTTTTCAAAACAATGTTTCCTTGTTTTTCTTCTTTGGGAAACATGATCTTGCTCCATAATCAAACCTGGCCTCAAATTTACAATCTTCATTATTGGCTTCTGGGCACTAGATATACAAATATTTGTTTTGCTACCTTGTCTAACAAGAAACAACAACAATAACAAAAATACAATGTTGAGTATAAAATGAGACTCCATTTGTTTTCTAGTTACTTAGTGAAAAATCATGACAATGTGAATTTAGTAGAAAAATGTTCAAATTTGAATAACTGAAAAGTGTCTATCATATGTGTGTTTGTGGTCTGTACACATGGGCACCTGATATTTGAAGAGTTAATTATGTTAATATACCTTTTTAGGAAAGATGGCTCAAAAGAACCCATAGTGGAAATGAGAACAGAGGACGAAAGAATCACTAATCATGAAGATGGGAGTCCAGTAAATGAGCCGAATGAGACCACGCCCCTAACAGAACCTGAGTATGAAACCTCAAATGCCTATATTTGGGAATAAATAAGAGAAAAGGGAGAAAAACTTTTTAGTAGTTTTTAACAAATTTTCAAAAATATCATTGCTGTTAATGGAATTTTGATTTTTAAGAAATTTTTCTTTTAATCTTGAAGTGAATTTTATTAAGATATGTTACTTAAAGATTATTAAAATCAGTTAACTCTTCTGCATTTTAAATTCTTTTTACTGTTTTTTTTTTGATAAATACAAAATAAAGAAAAAAAAAGAAAAAAAAATAATATCATACATTATCACAGAGAAGGGCTTATGGGAGACAAAGTACTAATAAGCATATATAACAGCATGTATTTTAATATATATGTGTTTGTGTGTGTGTTGCAGAAATACAGAGAAGATTAGCCTAAAAGGATATGTACCAAATGTAATTAAACTCTTATTAGAAATGGTTTTTGTATAGTAAAATGATAGTATTT
>PVIH01019282.1:0-35849 GCA_004025045.1 Sigmodon hispidus | reverse complement strand
GCACCGTAGAAGTGGGTGGAGAATCAGAGGCAGCCACGTAGGAAGAAGGGGTGGAGTTTACTAGTCGCCATCTGTCCCCCGAAGAAGAAGCATGTAGGAATTCAGGTGAGCCACGGGCTGCAAGCCACGTGGTGGGTAGATTCATGGAAATGGGTTGATTTAAGAAGAAAGAGCTAGCTAGTAATGTGCTTAAGATATGAGCCAAGCAGTGTAAAGTATATAAGCATGTGATTCATTTCTTTTGGGGGACAAAAGCCGCGGGTGCGCGAACCAGGTTCCAAACCGGCGCCACACGTGCACCAGGTCATAAATCTCCGGACCCATACAGGCCAGGAAAAACTTACTACAACAGATGGTGCCCAACAGATGGCGCCCAACGTGGGGTGCCAAATATCGCGGAAGAAACCCGCCACCAATAGATATGTTTTAAATAAGATTTATTTTGTTAGAATCACGAGCAAAAGAAAGTTTTAGCAACGTGCCTAGCCACTGCCGTACGGAGCCGCCGCGCGCTGGGACTGGAAGCACCGCCTCTCCTTACGCCGCCGCGTGCGCTGGGCCAGAAGCACCGCCTCTCCCGTACAATCCGGGATTCCCACTACATGTAACTGTGTAACTGATAACCTAAAATTATCCCATATCTCATCACCTAGTTTAAAATTAAAATAACTATGTTCTATTGAAATTGTTTATAATTTTATTAAATAAAACAAAATTTGGTATGAATATCTAGGTAAGTAGTAAACCATTTTCATAATTAGGCTATGTACAAAGTCCAAGAAAAATACTAGATTATAAAATTAAAATAACTCTAAAGAAATATAAGTCTGCTTTACACACTTTTACTTTTTGAAAGAAATGATATTATTTGGCTCATAGGTCACATATAAATAAAATATGAATGACTCTCAGTACAAATATTATTTTACAGTATTATGCCTATGAGAAGTATGACTGTGACAGCCACAAAATTATGTCTAAAACATAAATTATGTCTAAAACATAAAATTATGTCTAAAACATAATACATAAACTAAATTGTGTACAAATAAAAAGAAATCCAAATAGAGACATTGATATATGAGTTATTGTTTTTTCTTACATTTTAGAAATAATATATTTGTTTATAGAAAATGAATAATAAGATGCCAGAATAAAATGTTATGTAAACTTGTAATTCATAAAAATGTGCTTTGAAATATTAATGCTACAAGAAGCACTGAGATGTATCCGCATACTTTACATGTCATTATGACCATTACTGCAGGAAAATGAACTTGCTGCTATACATTTCTTTAACTTAATAGTTTATAATGTTTGCAAAGTTGCATATTAAATAAGTGTTTCAAACACAAAACGAGTTGTATTCATTGTGTCATTTTTTTCTCTATGCATTTTAAGAATTCATGTCATAGGAAATTTATGGTCATGTTTTAAATGTATCAATTGAAAAATGCAAAGATTATATGAATTCAAATGTTCATATTATTCAAGTATATGAAACATTTTTATTGTGTATTTTAATTATTATTGCCCTGAAAATATCATTATAAATTTATGTAGTATATCAGGCAGATATCAGATATATTAATGCAATTAAAATACCTACAATTAACCAAAAATGTAAGTCTATATTTCAAACTCCTACCTGTTTTTACGTTTATGTTGAGAGATAAATGTATTATTGCGTGAAGAAACAATTTAGCTGTCACCTGTAAATTCATGATGTCTGATACATCCTGAAAATTTTATCTTGAACATGTCCAAACAACAGTGATTATTCTTTAATATAAATAAATATCGTGCCAAGATAACAAATATGGTCTAGAATAATTATCATTTTAAATGCCTTAAAATGGCAAGAGAAATACAACAAATATTTATAAGTGCATAACAGAATTCCTAAAAACAGAGAGACTACCAGCCCTTCAAATGAAAAAAAAAGAAAAAAAAACTGGAAGTCAGAGTGAGGAGATATCATGCTACTTCCTCTGCAATGGGAAAGACATGATGGACTTCTCTGTGACTGCAGAATTCTTAGAAGGGATATGGACATTGGTCTAACTTGAGGTTTTGGGAAGCTTTTATCCTTGATTTCCAGAATTGCTGCAGAAGTTGAGATTCAAATGAGCAGAGAATCCTCAAAAACATTCCTCCATTTCTGGAAGACCAGAAGTTGCCTTGATTAGCTCCCTTGGTGAGGTTAAAACTATAATGTTATCCTCTTTTCCCCATGTCCCATTCCCCAATGTGTGCAAGTGACAGATGGTTTACTCTGACATATTGTATGTGTTCTTCACTGTTTCTGTAGTCCATTATAAACAAGACCTTCAGGAAAGCATTGGATCTCATTTATTGATATTCCATGGTGTCACATCTAAAGAAAAAGAAAAAGGTTTTGTACAGGAGTAAGATGCAATATTGCAGGCTATACCAGGAACTTCCTGGTTATATTTGTTTTTGTTCAGATGGCCTCTGTATTGGTGAAAGTGAGGCATTATTCTCAATTATTATAAATGGATTAATGTCAATCTTTGTTTTTAATTCATGTAGTAACATTTTAATGAAATTTATTGAATTTATATAGGAGAGAATATCAAAATCATACCATGAAAATTCTTTTATTGTAATTTGTGACTGTCTATGAGAACTACTGTTCTTTTCAATGTATTAAATCTCAGAAATCTTATTAGGTCAATGAAGCAATAATGAATGCAATTCATTCAAACTTAAAAATAGTATTTATAAAACTTGGAAATATAAGTGTGCATAGTCATTTATACAAGATCCTTTCAATGATAGAATTTGGAGCTCTTAAATGATTATGCACACTTATATTTCCAAGTTTTATAAAGAATGGTTTTTTTTGGTTTTTTGCTTAGTATTTATAAAAGTTTTCTACATTATCTCATCTTTTCAATATAAAATTTGAAAATGCATGAGAATTCTTTAAAAGTACTAATGAGTTAGTTGGTTTTGTTCAACTTGACACAAACCTAGACATACCTGGGAAGATGAAATCTTGAGGCAATTTCTTTCTAACAAATTAGCCTGTAGCCATGTCTGTGAGAAATTTTCATATTGCTAGTTGATGGAGAAGAGCTAATCCCACTGTAGGATGTGTCATTCTTGGAGAACGTAGATCAGAGGTATGTAAGAAAGGTATCTGAGCAAGCCCTAATGTAAGCCACCTAGTATCCTCCATTATTCCATAGTCTGCTTCAGTTCCTGCACCCAGATCTTGCCTTGAGTTCCTACACAGGTTAATAAACTACTTAGCCTAAACCAATCAAACACCATGCAAAGGAACTACCTCCAAGAAAGGCAGGCTCACCTTAAGGTACGCTAAAGAGATAGGTAGAGTAATTATTCTTTTAATGAGGAACAGTATTGTTCCTTCCCAGAAACCTCCCCACCACTGTACCTGCTTACATGACTATATCATAAAGCTTTGCAAGTCAGTATATTTTTCCAAATTATTTACAAAATAATAATATCTCATTTTGTTATATCTAACACTTTGCTAAGAATATTTTGTATAATATTTTGGATTTCATCTAGACTTGGGGATTTTGCACTTTCTTCCTCTTTTTTGAAGATCTTCTCCCTGCCAGTGGCTGAAAGTTCACAGATATGTCAAAGCTCCTTGTTCACTTAGACAGAGTGTCTTTTTTTCTTCTATCCTACTCAAAACTTTTTAACTATATGAGGATTTGAGTTTCACATAGCATTTTTGATCATATGTACCACCAGTACTTAGATTCTTGCAGTACTCTCTCTCACCAACTCTTCTAGGACCCATTCCACTTCCTTACCCACACAAGTGTGTGTGCATGTGTATGTGTGTGTGTATATGTGCAAATGTATATATGTGTGTGCTCATGTGTATATGTGTGTATGAATGTGTATGTGCATGTGTATATGTGTGTATAGATGTAAATATGTGTTTGTTCATGTGTATATATGTGTGCGTGTGCACGTGTGTATGTGTGTGTGTGCGCATGTGCGTGTATGTGTGTGAGGGGGTGTCTTGCCTTCCAAGACCAATTTATAATGCTCACATATTCTTAGATGCATGGTCTTCCACTGAAACACAACCAACTTATCAAGAGGTCACACTTAGAGAAAACTGTCTCTCCCTTTTAAGCAGCTGATAATTACCATATAATCCATTCATAGGGGTGAGATTGGGTGCCCAACTTCCTTCTCCTTATATGGATTTGATCTAACTTGGGTTTTGTTAGATATTAGGATTGCAACACCCACTTGTTTCTTAGGATCATTTGACTGGAAAATCTTTTCCCAACCCTTTATTCTAAGCCTGTGTCTGTCCTTGTGGTTGAGGTGAGTTTCTTGTAGGCAACAGAAGGATGGCTTCTGTTGTTGTATCCATCTTGTTAGTGTGTGACATTTTATAGGAGAGTTGAGTCCATTGATATTAAGGGAAATTAGTGACCATTGATTGATATTTCCTGCCATTTTTGGTGGTAACTTGTTTGTATTTCCTTTCTCTAGGGTATTCTTCTGTGGAATTATTGTTTCTGGTTTCATGGGTGTATCTGGCGTCCTTAGGTTGGAGTTTTCCCTGTAGCGCTGGATTGGTAGATAGATATTCTTTCAGTCTGACTTTGTCATGAAATATCTTGTTTACTCTATCTATGGTGATTGAAAATTTTGCAGGGTATAGTATTCTAGTTTGGCAGCTATGCTCTTTTGGCATCTGTATAACTTCTGACCAAGCCCTTCTAACTTTCATCATTTCCATGGAATACTCAGGTGTTATTCTGATGGGTCTGCCTTTATATGTAAGTTGGCCCTTTTGTTTTGCAGTTCTTAAAAGTTTTTCTTTGTTCTGTATGTTTTGTGGCTTGATTATAATGTGGTGCACTGACTTTTTGGGGGGGTCATATCTATTTGATGTTCTGTAAGCTTCTTGTATCTTTATAGGCATTTCCTTCTTCAGATTAGGGAAGTTTTCTTCTATGATTTTATTGAAAACATTATCTGTGCCTTTGAGCTGATATTCTTCTCCTTCTTCTATTTCTATTATTCTCAAATTAGGTCTTTTCATGGTGCCCCAGATGTCCTGAACATTTTGAGTTATGTTTTTTTTTTTTTTTTTGGTTTTAGTATTTTCTTTGACTGATATATCTATTTGAGCTACTGAGTCTTCCACTTCAGAGATTCTATCTTCCATCTCTTGAACTCTCTTTGTTATGCTTGTATCTGTGGTGCCAGTTTTTTTCTTCAGGTTTTCTATTTCCATCTTTGCTTCATTTTGTGCCTTTTTTATTGCTTCTATTTCAGCTTTTACTTCCTGGCATGTTTCTTTAATTTTTTGGTTTACTTTTTTTTGGTTTCTTTCATAGATTTGTTCATTTCTTCCAATTTTTTGTTTGTATTTTCTTCTATTTATTTAAGGCTATTTTTCATATCTTCTTTGAGAGCTTCGATAATCATCATAAAGGAATTTTTGGTGTTGTTTCCTTCTGTTTCCTCTTCATTGCTCAGTTCAGATCTTGTAATTGTAGGACTGCCACTTTCTTCTGGAGTTACCTTGTTGTTCTTTATATTATTATGTAAATTTTTGCACTGGTGTCTGCCTATGGCTTCAGTGGTTCATGATTAGGTCGCTCCTGGTCAGTTGTGGCACTCAGGCTTGTGTGTCTCCTGTCACCTCTAAGGAAAGGGTCTGCTCAATCTCTACCTCTGCTCTGGGCAGGGGACTGAATTTCAAGTCTTCAGTCTTTCTCTGTTTGAACAGTTGGAGGCAGAGTGGCCATGCAAATTCCCTCAGCAGCAGCTGGGGGGACCGTGGCAGTCATAGTTTATCTCCATCTGCTACAGAGTGCCTGGGGACACACTCTGCAGACAACACCTGGTCCCAGGACCGGAACCCGACCAGAGCTCAATTTTCCCTGGCAGGGATTCAGGCGCTAGGTCCTGCTGTACCCTCCTCACCTTTGGGCGGGGTCTGAATCTGTCTTCAGGGTCCTCAGTTCTTCTCTGTTTGTTCAGTTGGAGGTGGGTAGCCATGCAAATTCCCTCAGCAGTAGCTGAGGCGACTGTGGCAGTTAGAGTTGATCTCTGTCTGCTACAGACTGCATGGGGACACACTCTGCAGACAGCACCTGGTCCCAGAACCGGCGAGTTTTATTTCTTTCTCAACTATCTCAATCACAAACTCTGCAGACATCAGAGTCACTTAAGAGAATCAGTTTCCTAGAACAGACACAGATGATATTTTTCAGTTGATTTTCAACCATAAGTTCCGAATATATCAAATACAAGTATTTAATTACATTAAAGTATAATAAACATATATCAACACTTTATGTGATCAATATGAATATTATATTTAATATTGCACATATAATTATAATACATTTTCAAAGAATCCCAGTGCAGTTACAGATTTCTGTCCCACCAGAAATTCTACAACAATTAGAAGTTCCTTAGAAAACAATTGACTCAGAGGCTTAATATTAATATTATAGTAACTGCTGAGCTCAAGCATATGGCTATCTAGCTCTTACATTTAACTTAAGCCATAATTTTCATCTATGTTTAGCTACATTTCTTGGTACCTTTGCTTAGTCAGCATTCTCATCTTGCTCCCTCTGTGTCTGGCTGGTGACTGTTGCTCTGTCTTTCTTCTTTCAAGAATTCTGCTGGTCTGGTTGCTCCATCTATACTAACTGCCTGACTACTGACCAATCAGCATTTTATTAAATCAATATGAATAACAAATTTTTACAGTGTACAAAAGGATTATCCCACTTTTTTTCCTTTTCTTGAATCTAATATCCTTTGTTTAGCCTTTTTTCCTGACCATTATCTATAACATGTTATAACCAACACTCTGAGACAAACATTTCTAATTCATTTTGGGGGGAATGTGGACATGGCTGTCTAAAATGCTTCCTGCTGACTGAGGGTTCTGGGAATCTTATGGCAAACTAAAGAAAGTTTAAGATTATGAACAAGTCCTAAGTGTAGTAGTCTGTGAAAATGGATCATCTCAGCCAGCAGCCTTGAAACTGTTCTGGATGCAGAACTCAGAGGAAATTGCAACAGTGGTGCTCTGAAACATTAGATCATATGAGCCATTGGTTCCCATCAGAGATTTTTCAAGGGGTCTTCCTCAATCAAATCTTATTTTCTTTAACCCATAATGAATCCAGAGCCTATCATTTTCTGTGGAAATAAAAAAAAAAAGTCTTCTCCAAAGTAACATATTTTCTGACTTAAATTTTTCTTTTTTCTTCTTATTTAAATTTTTGAATAAAGTATCACTTTTTTATCCATGTATCCCTTTGTTCAAACTCCCTTCCTCCTCCCACTACTCCCAGTCACTTTCTCTTCTCCCCATCTCCTTATCTCCTGCCCAGCAAGGGCAGGAGGTCCCAAGGTCCCAAGGTGACTTAGTTCAGCATCCACTCCAGGCAGATCCACTTTCCTCATCCCAACATCAGGACTGGGGCAGGTGTTCCTCTGGAGGGAATGGGCTCCAAGGAGTCAGTCCAAGGTGCTTCAGATCCCAAGCTGTTCAGTGGTTGTGGTTTGCAGCTTGGGTGTGCTTTGCTTTTTTTGTTTGTTTGCATGTTTGTTTGTTTGTCTAAGTCCACTAATGAGTGAGTACACCCCCTGCTTATCTTTCTGGGTTTGTAATATTTCACTCAGGAGGATATTCTCCAAATCCATTCATTTGCTTGTGAATTTTAGGATATCATTTTTTTTCTTACTGCTGAGTATTACTCCATTGTGTAGATGTACCACAGTTTGTTTATCCATTCTTCAGTTGAGGGGCATCTAGATTTTTTCCAGGTTCTTGCTATTACAAATAGTGCTGCTATGAACATAGTTGAGCTAATAATGCTTTTTGGGGTACAACTGTGCATCTTTAAGGTATATACCCAATAGTGGTATTTCTGGGTCTTTGGGGAGATTGATTCCCAGTTTTCTGAGAAACCACCATACTGTATTTCAGAGTGTCTGAACAAGCTTACACTCCCACCAACAATGGAGGAGTGTTCCCCTTGCACCACATTCTCTCCAGCATAGGCTGTCATCTGTGTCTTTTATCTTAGCCAATCTAACAGGTGTCAGGTGGTATCTCAAAGTTGTTTTGATTTGCATTTCTCTGATGCTTAAAGATGTTGAGAACTCTTTCAAGTTTCCCAGCCACACTGAACTTGATAGAAAAGAAAGTGGGAAATGCCCTCCAATTCATTGGCACACGTGACCACTTCCTAAATATAACACCAGTAGCACAGACACTAAGAACAATAATCAGTAAGTGGAATCTCCTGAAACTGAGAAGCTTCTGTAAAGCCAAGGACACAAGCAATAAGAGAAAATGACAGCCTATAGAATGGGAGAAGATTTTCACCACCCCTACAAGTGACAGAGGATTGATCTCTAAAATATATAGAGAACTCAAGAAACTACAGTCCAAATTTCTAAATAACCCAATTAAACAATTGGGTTCAGATTTACAAAAGAAATTCTTAGTAGACAAATTACAAATGGCAGGCTTAAATTTTGAAGTCATGATATTTTCAAATTATATAGATTGGTTTAACCTAACAACATTTATAACCAAATGTCTTTTAGCAGCTCTTGCTCCTTCCTCTATAATCAAAAAACCTCAAAGACAAACTGATAACATAGAGTATCTAGACTGTGTATATTCCATTTTTACATGGCTATTTGTTTTATATTATTTTTCTGTCTCTTTAAAGACATAATTTTTAAAACTATTTATTTCTTTATATAACTGCCTATATTCCTTTTCCTTTCTCTTCCAAGCCTACATACATTTTTAAATACATTGTAACCCATTTAGAGATTGCTTCCTTCTGAAATCTGTCATATTATGTATCTAGTAGATTTTTATTTGTCTGAGCAAAAGCCTTAAACCCACCTTGTATCACCATTTTATACCTCTGCCTGTGTGACATGGCAAGAATCTGCCAATTTGCAGCTCAGCTCAATCATGAGTATTGCTGCCAACTCTTAATGAGTTGCATAAAATAGAAAGCTATTTTTGACTCCATTTTAAAATCTGTTTAAAGCTTTTTCAGGTATATGTGGATCAATGTATGACAGTGGGCATCATTTGTAGCTAGAATTTCTCCTGTGTCCCACAGCTGTTTTGCTCCAAATATAGAGGCTTATACTAATTATAAACTGCTTGGTTTATGGATCAAACTTCTTCCTAACTTTCATCTTAACTCAACCCACTTCTATTAATTTGTGTGTAACCACATAGATTACTAGCACTTTTACATCTTGCTTCTCCAGTCAATGGAAAGCATCTGCTCTGCCTTTCCTCTTCCCAGAATTCCCCAAGTCCTGTCATCTGACCAATACTTCCTGACTGGCTCCTGACCAATCAGTGTTTTATCTCACATTCCAAAGCTCCTGAATTTGGTTTGATTACAGTGTTTTCTAGTCTTTACTATAACTCTTCCTTCATGAGCTCATCTGACCATTATCTTTAACATAATACAAACCAAACCTAGCTTCCCAGCCTACAATTATAGAATTAATTTTACCTAAAAGAATCAGGAAATTACCCTGATTAAAATCCCAAATATGTTTATATTTAACAGAAATCAGTATCACAGCAAACTGGATACCAGTATGGTCTGAATGGCAAATGAATACTGTGTGCATTTCATTAGCTCCTCCTTTCTCAATATGCAATATATTTTCAAGTAACATATCATCAGCTTCTCAGTAGCAAGGCACATCAGTAATAATTGGACAACAAACTAAACTCAATATTAGTGTCAAGAAAATTATATAATTGTATATCTAATAAATTTCCCAGTGCATGACTAGTAAATCATAAAAATATGTATTTCAGATACTTTTAATTAAAACGCACAGAACTCTAACATTATGTTAAAAAATTACATGTTTTTAACAAGTGCAAGTTTTATCTTCTTTCATAGTATACATCCACCTCACTATTTTATTTTAAACTTTATTTATTTATTTATTTGCCTTGGTGTTTGCCTGGAACTGGAACTACAGACAGTTGTTAGCTGCCATGTGGGTGCTGGGAATCAAACCCGGGTCCTCTGGAAGAGCAGACGGTGATCTTAACTGCTGAGCCATCTCTCCAGCCCCCCACCTCACTATTTTTTACTGCCCTCATTACTTCTATAGGATTCAGACTACCCAGGCATGTAATAGGTAACATTTTTTTCATATGAAGTAGCATTTTAATTACTGTTACCTGTCTGTATCAGTTATTGTTTATTTACTGCTAATAGTTTCTAGCCAAAGCAAGTAAATTAACCAAAGAACTTTTTTGTCTCACAGTTTAAGCACACAGACTGCCAGTGAAGGTACCACATGAGTGAATGAGGGAAATTTTGTAGTGTTTCATATGCTTGTGGAAAAAAAAAAAAACTGGAAAATCTCTTGTTTTTCTATTGTCCTTAAATGCTGACTTCAAAGGCAGAATACATCAGGAGAGTCAGGGAGAGCTAGGAAATAAAACCTTGACATTCTTTTACACCAGGTCAAGTACAAAGGTGTGGGTTGAGTCACAGAAAGATCCTTACCAGTTTGGTGCTCAGATTGGAAATGAACTAATTATTCTGCTACTATATCTTGTTCCTTGGTAAGATCTCATAGGTGCCAAGCAATTAAAAAATGATATTCAAATTAACGTTCTTAGCATCATAAAGTAAAATATTTCTAAACATGACTAAATGTTTTCTTATTGGTATTGCAAGAGCAAATGATGATAAAGGCTCTCCCCATAAAATCCATAGGGATTGTTTTTTAGCCTTGCATGTAGCTGCTACCTGAATGATTTCTAGACTCCATCCAGCAAATCATGGATGATTTTATATAGGTTATCAATAGAGATCCTTGAGCTGTTCTGAAATCATTTTAACTTTAACTTTAGGCAATCAGAGGTAAAAATACATTGTCATTAGAGGTAAAGAACCAGTGAACATTGTTTGTGAATTCTGAAAGCTTTAAAATAATATTACTTTAATGATTAAAGTGATTCTCCATATTCCTAATATTATGCTCCTTAATATGTCCCCAACCAAAAAATTGTCATCATTTCTACTTCATAACTATAATATTGCTACTGTTATCAATGATAATGTAAATATCTGTGTTTCTGAATGCTGTAGGCAAACCCTATGAAAGCCAATAGATCAAAACTCACTGAATAACTCAGTATCTGCAATCCATGTAATTTCTATTTTTCACAAATGAAAATAGAAGAAAAACAAATGTAACCACTACATAAAATGACCATAAATACAAAGAAAGTTTTCATAATTATTTGTAGTACAAATATATTTAGAAAAGGTTATTTATATTCAGCATTGATTGTAAAAGAAAAATAAATGATTTTATGTGTGTATGAGTATGTGATGTATTTACTATATTACTGTGGAAATCAAAAGAAAAAAATCAGATTGATTCATGATTTTGTTATGAACTTAGACATTTGAAAGGATGCATTCTAAGTTAACTGAAAAAGAACAGTATAGGTATCAAAAATGAATCTATGGTACTCTTGAACTTCAGAAAATATAAGAAAAGACAAAAAATGGGAGTCTAGCCCAACATATACATATAGCATTTTCATATATTTTTGAAACTATGCTAAAAGTGTAGCAAAAAGCAAGAGCATGCATATTCATATGCATCATTAGGGTTGGTAAATGAAGCATAGCCACAGCATTAGTCATCACATCTGACATGATTATATTCTTTTTATGCTTACCCACAACAAAAATTGATTTATAAGAGTCTGATATGTTTTTAAGAAAAACAAGCTTGATTTTTTAAATAAAGGCCAAATTGGTACTTTTTTAAAACATAAAACTTACAAATATTTAACAGAATAATATTAGACATTTACATGAGTCTTGTGAACTCCACAACTTCAAGTTTTTGGTCAAACTTATAGTACCAAGCATATGTTTTCTTTTGTGAATCAGGCCTTAAATAAAATTAGAAAGTAGTGGTTACTTTCTAAATTTTTGTGCTACAATTGTACTCATGAGCATATCTTGCCATGCCAGTCATTATTATAGTTCACAGGATTCACAGCTGAGTAATATTATTAATGATTATACACACACACACACACACACACACACCAGTAGCATGTATACCACATTTTGGTACTATTAAAGCCAGTAGTAAGAAACTTTCTCGTCAGTAGCATTGTATTCATTGTTTCCTGTGACCAAAGCAGTTTCACCAATGGATTCTTACCATTATGTTCTCAATGGTAACCAAAAGCAATGTCAATGTCCTGTTCTGTCGTAGGGGTATCCAGAATATGCCTAACCAATAAATCAGGTATCTTAAATAGGTATCTTAAATCAGCACTGGGCTTTTTATTTGTCAAGCTATGCCTTCTAGTGGGATACAGTATCAAACTGTCATCTTAATTTCTGTCTCTATACCCACAGATTTGAGTAGTTCTCAGACATAATCAAACATTTCTTTATAAAATTTATGGTGGTTAACACAAAAATCCATAACTGATCAAAGAACAAAGAATAAATATCAGTGGAGTACTCAGACACAACTGGAGCATCTATATTAACCTCACCACCAAGACTCAGGAATATATATAAGGAACTGGGAGCAGACAGATTTTTTAAGAAACAGAGAACTAAGAGAAGTAGTCTAAAATAGTGTTTTCTGGTCATGGAAGGGTTGCTATTTTTATGGACTCATAGCAGTTATAGTTGCCTTCACATGACCTGAATTTACTCAGGGCAGTCAAAAGTCTATCATAAAGTAAGAAGGTCAGAATCCTCTACTTTATTAATTTATAGTGGATGGATTCTTGGAGAAGGAATCAGTTTTCTTTAAGGGTGTCATCCATGGTAGATTGACCAAAGTCTAGTGGATGGCCCCACACCCATGAATACATGGCAGCACAAATTGTGTCCAGGACATTACTAAAAAATAAAGAAGACATAAAATTGAGAGGAGAGGTAGTAAGTGAATCTGAGAGAGTTTAAGAAGAGAAATAAGGGCTAATTTTGGTCAAAATACATCACAAAAAAAATCATAAAGAACTAATAAAAATATATTACATATAAAATGCTTCTAAGTAAATAACTTCAATGTATTTTTTTATAAATTAAGAAGATGAGAATAAAACTCAAAATTATGTTAGAAGAGGACAATCATTCTGCTTCATCAAGTATTTCAGGAAGTTGGCATTTGAATGCTTAACATGGAAAGGGAATATTGATTTTACATTTCAATGAGTTTTCTAACTAAAAATTAGGTAATCTTTCAAGGGAATTTTGCTGTTGTTGAGCAGTTCTAAAGCAATATATCAGCATTTACTTTAATGAATGTTCAAATTATTTGTCTCAAAAACATAATATCTCTGTGTGTAGCAAATCAAAGTGATAGAGCTCTGTTGATGCATTGTAGTGACAGCTAGTCAAAAAGGCATTGGATTCATCATGCTGATATTAAATATAGCACTGTAACTTGTATTTTGGATAATAATATAAAACTAAGTCTTGCAGAATCTTTTATTTTTTTGGTTAAATGGCTTCTGGATTATATTATAAAAGTTCTCTCTCTCTCTCTCTCTCTCTCTCTCTCTCTCTCTCTCTCTCTCTCTCTCTCTCCCTCTCCTACAGACTGTAACACACACACACATATATATACATCTTTTCCTGTTTGAATATGTATATTTATACACTAATCTTAATGAATTAAACTGGTGAGTAAAGTAAACGTAGGTGAGCAATTTTTATAAGAATAAGTAGATAATGAAGAAAATTTTAAAATGATAAACACACATTGGTGTACATTTTATATAAATTATAAAATTATGCCACGGCATATGTTTATCTCATGTAGTATATCTGAAAATAAAAATCACAAAACAAAACAGCATTTATTAATAATGCCATCAGACAGAAATGAAAATATTGTAATGTATCTCCACTTTTTTCATCAGTTGCCATTACTTCTCTTATGAATATTTAACATATACAAATATTAACATATAGTAAATAAAGTATATTAGTGGCTTTTGCATTGCTCTAATAATATGCCATGGTTAAGTTAACTCAATGAAGAAAACATTATATTTGGAGCTGTGTTTCAGATATTTAGAGTCCATGTTGAAGGAATAGAGATAGCTGGCTCTAAGTGGCTGAATCAGTAGCTGAAAGCTAACTTTCTGAACCACAAGCAGGAAGCAGTGCATAAATAGGAAATGGCATGAGTCTTTGGAAACCTCAGGCCTGCTCCCAGTGACAGTTGTCCTCCATTAAGGCCACACCTCTTAATCCTTCCCAGTTACATCAATTGGCTAGAAAGTATTCACATATATGAGACAATAAAGAACATTGTCATTCTATTGTCATTTACTTTCTTAATGTGGTAAATTACATTCAGTGATTAGACTACTTTAAACTATCTTTTGTCCTAGGAATTTTATTTGACTATACCTCGTGGTCATATCAATGTGATTCTGTGATCATTTTACTAATATTTTATGAAAATTCTTGCATCTGTGTTTAAGGTGGATAGCAGATTGTAACTATCTATTCCTGTAATATCTTGTTCACTTTGAGAGTAATCATGGCATTAAGCGATAAATTTAGAAGCATTTGGTAATGCCAATTTTTTGAAAAAAAAAAAACTTGAAGGTTGGCTTTAATCTTTAATGTTAGATAAAATTTATCCATAACAGATTCTGACCCCTAGTAATTTCTTTGGTATTTCCTAATTACTGAACAAACCCTTTAATTCACAGTTTTCTACTTAGCTTTCCAATTTATTTTTGATACAAACAACAAATTAAACATTTACAGAAAATATCAACTTTCTTTATGCTAGGCAACTCTTTGGTAAATAATTGGTGACTATAGCAACATGTTATGAACCATTGTAATTCTTTGGTATCCAGTTCCAGTGACTTTTCTTTCTTGGAATAATATCACTTACTGGACTCTTATTTTTCTGAATAGAATAAGTAAGCAGACTTCAGTCCTTCATAGTTTCCTTTTCAATTTTGTTCAACTTTTAAAAATACTCACAGTTATGTTGATTCTTTTTGTGTTAATCCCTAGTCTCTCTTTCATTTATTTGTACTTTAAAGACTTCATTCTCATTACCCCAGTGAGCATAGCGTACCTGGGAGGCACTAGCTCAGTACATTATCTGGTAGTGTCAGTGATGTGTTCTGTCTATGTCCTGCTAATCACTGTTGTAGAAAGTTTCCCTGGCCCTTTTGGGCCTAGGGTTTGTACATGGCCCTCGCGGAGGCTTTTGTCCCCCAAAGAAATGAATCAAACACTTATATTAACTTATATTCATACTGTTTGGCCTATGTCTCAAGCACATTACTAGCTTGCTCTTTGATCTTATTTCAACCCATTTCTACTAATCTACCCACCACGTGGCCCAGCCCATGGCTCACCTGTATCTGTTACATGTCTGTCTTCTTCTGGGGTTGGATGGAGACTGACTAACTCCACCCTCCTTCTACCTGTCTGTCCTCTGATTCTCCACCCACTTCTATGGTGCTGTGCATAGGCCAAAACAGTTCTTGATTTACAGCATACAGAGAACATTCCACCACAAATCACCTTAGTGAGGGCAGTAAATTCACAAGATTTGAGATTGTCTTCTCATCACCCTGGTGACAATAGTATTTCTAAATTTTAATTACCCCAGTGAGTTCAGTGCATCAGTGAAGTTTCAGGCTTTCCCATCTGACTCTATTTCCCAGAATATTCCATGACGTCCAGTGAAGTTCTGGTCACATCCATTCCATTAATAAACAATTGCCTCACATAATTTGAAGAATATCCACACTCTATGAAACAATAAAGAAAAGTTTTTAAAATAAATAATAAATGCATAATTTCAGTAAAAAAAAGAAGGCCTAGTTCTAGATATGTAAATCCAACTAACAAAAAATGCCAAGACAAGTTAAATTCTCCAATTTATTTTGTAATTTATTGATTACACCATAATTGCCTCTAATGAATGTGAATTGATTATGCCTGTCAGGTTTTCTTTTTTCTTTTCCTCTCTTGATATTTGCCTCTTTGTCATAGTTTCTTTATAACAATATTCTGAAACTTATTTTCTTTATAATGTGCTTCTGAAAATTATATTAGAAACTACTACCCATAGCACCAACAAAGAAGAAAAGACAATAAAATCATAGCCAGCCAGAAAGAACCTTGACACGTATCTTAATGGACTCATGTTTAACTCAACTCTCACAGACTTACTACATAATAGAATGAATGGTTAAGAAGTTACAACTGAAAAAAGAAGCTTTAGCTAATATACTTACAGAAATCATAAAATATGTAGCCACCGGAAATAAATCCAGGAAAAATACTGTTTTTTGTATAGAACATAAGTGTTCATCCTATGGAAATAGAATATTAACTTAACCTCAGAAATTTACATTTAGGGACTGAGGCAATATCAATGAATAATTGTTTAAGACTTTCACTTAGGATTCAGGATTCAGTTTTGGTAATTATAATATGGGTGTTGAGAGTCAAAGAAAGGGGCCTTCAGGTGCATATAAATGACAATTAATTTTTGGTACATTATTATGGTATTCTAAATCTTCTTGAGATATAACCCTTATACTTTGGCTAATGCACCAAAGAAAAACTACCTAAAAACACCATGATGTATCACTTCTCACATCCTGTGAGTTGATGTTATGGTTGATCTGGCCTGGGCTAGTATACAGGAGCTTAGTGGCAGATGATTAAAACTATGGAAATGACATGTAGAATCTACAATCTATTGATTTTAATGGGTTTCCTTGAAACTCAGACAGACACAAACAGGATCATTCATAAATACAATGAACACACTTATGAAAAACAATTTATAAGTACATTTATAAGTTATTTTTTAAATCCAAATGTAACTAAAGACACAGGTCTTGCTATTCATCAGTTGCTCAGTACTCATGATATATGGTATTGAATATATTATACAAATTGATAGCAATATCTATAGATATCAGATATTGCTCTTTCACATTTGAAATAATTTGTTGGGCCCTTGTGTCATTTGATGACTCAACAATGTCTTGTACATAACCAATTCCAATCTCCGCTACTACACTGTCTTTATAATTGGTATTGCACTGAGGATGTCATGGTTTAGCACTTCTTTTAAATTTGTATGTAAAATGTTCTGCACTAAGGGCTTATTCCATTCCTAAGAAATTTCAACTTGAATAATAATAGCTTATGAAAGCAATTTTTTTCTGCATCACTAAAAGGTAAATAACATCATTTTACTTCAATTAAATGAAGTGACACTAAAAACTTTGTAAGCAAAATGTAACAATAGAAATGCATTATGATGGGAATTTATAGTCACACCATAACTTATGCATACAATAAAATATAATGGGTGTCAGACATGGCAATTGCATTCCCTAAAATGCAAAACAAACTATACTCACTAAATTTATGACAGAAAGAAATTTCATTTCTTTACATTATCTAGCTCCACTATATTTTCAATTCCATTCAATTGAGTTTGAATTGTCAGGATTCAGAAAAGACATAATGCCTGAAAAACAAATATATTTATAGCTGTGAGTATTGTTATATGAGAATGAGTTGTTCAATCTCATGACTACTTCCATTTAAAAATTCATTACAATTAAATATATCCTCTAGTCATCATTTGTATTGTTAGCAATTTCCCTTCATATTTTTAAGAAATACAAAGGATTTTTGTACTAAGCTAGATCCATTCTAACTTATTCTGTCTTTTGAAGTAGCAATGGGGTTCAATGCAATTATAAGACTATCCTCATTTCTTCAATGATTCAGTTATCCTATGCACATTGGTGTTTTGCCTGCATATACATCTGTGTGGAGGTGTCAAATCCCATGAAACTGGAGTTTCAGACAGCTGTGAGCTTCCATGTGGGTGTTGGGACTTGAACTCAGCTCCTCTGGATAAGTAGCCAGTGCTCTGTGCTCTAAACTACTGAGCCATCTCTCTGGTCCCCTATTTCTTCTTCAAAATCTATAATGCAATGTAAAGTTCTGGGAAGATGCTCTATGAAACAAGTATTGTTCTCCTGGCATGAAAAGCCCTTTCTGTTATCAGCATAACTATGAGCCCCAGAAGATACTTGTCTGGGTCTACACCCTGACCTCCCAGAGCTTGGTCACTGTATCACTTACCAGGAAGGATTTCTGTAGTCATTTCACATCTCAGATGTGATATGACAACTATTCCAAACTGGAAACAGATATGTTTTGTGTTCTCTAGCATTCCCAAATGTCTCTACTGTCACTGTCTCCATGAAAATTGAGATTCCACTTTGTTTTTTATTTTAGATATCTTTTCTATGTCTAAGAGGAAAACTGACACAATGTTCTCTAGGCCAATATATTCCAAAATAAACTACAAAGTCTATCCATTTGTATACAGGAGGTGGGTGGATATGAGGTTGTGAAAATGGTCAAGAGAAAATACAAAGTGTAAAAAAAAAAAACCCGAACATGATGCTACCTCAAAATATACTATCTACATAACTAATTTGCAATGTTGCAATTCGATTACAAAACAAGATCTAAAAAATCTTGTTTTATTTAAGAAATTTCTTTTTAAATTGGCCACTATATTAAAATGACTGCAAAATATTTAGAGTTTCATGTTCCTAGAACAATTATTTGAGTGGAAAATTTTGAAGCCTATTAAATAGAAATATAGAAAATTACTATATCAAAGGTAGTCTCCTAATATCTCCAATGTTTAATAAAGATTTGTTATATCTAAACAATGGACAAGAGTAATGTCACAGTTATCCAGTAAGCAATTGTCCAATAGTTCTATTGTTGTTTTCTTAAAATCTTCAATTTCTACAGTTCCTCCCTCCTTCCAAAAAACATAATAATTTGTTAGAGGTGGGATAAATATCTTCTAGCAACTGAGTTTTAAAACCTAGGAACGATGATCACTGTTATGCTGATTAGGGTAAAGTCTGATCAACATAGTGATAGTGATAGTGATAGTGAAGAGAGATATAAAGGAATCAAATACCTTCAGATAGATAGATGGTCTGTTATTGACCAGTTTTGAAACTCTGCTAAGTGACAGGAAGCAGAAGGTGCATTCATACTGGTTCATTTGTAGAATGAGTGTCTAGGTGGTATTTCCTCCAGAGAGACAAGGAGCATCAGAAGGTGTCTTAGTCACTGTTCTGTTGCTGTGAGAAGACACTAAGACCAAGCCACCTTTGAAAGGAAGCTTTTAACTAGGGGCTTCCTTATAGTTTCAGAGGTTTAGCCCATGACCATTATGACAGGGCACAGCAGCAGTCAGGCAGGTGTGGTGAAAGAGTATCCAAAAGTTCACTTCTGCTTCACAAATAGCAGCCTAAGGGAGAAACTAGACATGGACTTTTTAAACTTCAGAGCTCACCCCCAGTGACACACTCCTCCAACAAGGCCACATCTACTGCAGCAAGGCCACACCCAACACAAGGCCCACCTTTTAATCTTTCTCAGACAGTTGGACTAACAGGGTATAAGAAATCAAATATCAGACTATGGGGACTATTCTCATTGAAATCAGGGTTACATGAAATTACTTATAGTTTTTGGAAAGATTTCAAGCAAATTCAAAGGTTCTGTTGACAGTTCAAGTTCCAAATGTCTTTGATAACGTCAATATGTTTCTGCTGAACTAATAATCCCCAAATATTTACCTCAAGAAAAGACCTTTGAGATTTCACTGTATTCTCACTCTTGAGAGAAAATACACACACACAAACACACACACTATTGAAAACTTCAATTAATTTCATGACTCTGAAACCACACATAATTTATCATTGTAATCATAACTTTCTTAACTCTAGATACATGTATATAAATTCAGTTCCCTAAAAGTCATTTTAAGTTTTACATGTTTTAGACCAACTCCTATTATTATCTTCCAGGAAAATCCCACTGCTTTACTCATAATCTCATACATCCTAGTAAACAGAAAATTAATCTTGCACACTAAAGCCAAGTGCCCTGGGGACATCCTTAATACTTACTTCATTTGCATTTAGAGATAGGTGCATATTCTGCTGACTCAGCCTTTGACATACAATAGATCCGCTTATCCAGATTCACTTTCTTTTTCCAGCATACCATTAAGCTTTATTTAAGACAAAGCTATCAACAAGAATATACTTTTGACATTCATCTAAACCTACTATATTCCAGGTTTCCATATAAATATACATAAAATAAAAGATTTACTTTATGAAATTAAACTTTCACTTCTCAAATGCACAAAATCATATAGTTTGTAGTTTATAATTCTGGTGTATTGTACTTATTATGTAAAAACATTTCACTCCACATGCCCTATGCAAAATCAGTCATTAACGAAATGCAGGCCGTCTGAGGTCATATTAAGTATAGATTCCAATAGCAACAATGAGAACAGTGAGGAAGCTCAGAACATGAACATAAATGAAGTTCTGACTGAGAAGTAAGCAGGTAATTAGAAATGGTCTAACAGACCTAGGATTTGCTCTAGAAGCAAGTGGAAAAGTATTCATTTGAGCATTCCTAAACAACAAAATGAAATGTAGATTGTATTAAAATATAAAAAATTACCTCATTCCATCCAAAAAAAGAAATGCATAAATACAAACATATAAATACATGAAAAGGGGAAGAAAAAAGAAAAATAAGGGAGGAAAATAATGAAATCACATCTTAATTTAAAACAATAAAAGCCAAAATTTCACCAATCTTAAAAATGCACAAAAAAACTGAGTGTAGAATAACAGCAAATAATCTCAGAAATGATAGCTTGAACACTAAAAAAATAGTTATCGTAATATACAAACAGCAAAGTCATAAAGTAATTTCCCTAATGTGATATATGGAATCTGCTTAGGCAATAGATTGTCAATAGGCAATACAATTTTAAAGAAATCCATTTTATGAAAATTATCCAGTTCCACTCTATTTATGCATAGTTTATTTATTAACTTAATTCCTTGGCAATACAGCACACAAACACACACATACATAGGTATATGTATGTATATATTGTGTCTGGTTACCCCATTCTCACACGCTCTCATATCTCCCTCCAATCATCAATTCTACCTCTTTCCTACCTATCCTTTTCTCATATTCACATTTTTTTCTTTTTTAGCTTTTTGTGTGCCTGTTTTATTGGGACCCCTCTGTGGTCTTGAATGGCTACACAAATGAGGACAATAATTTCCTTTTCTCTGAATCTGTCAGTAGCATATAGTCCCTCAGTGAAAGGTAGGGAACCCTGATCCTTCCCTCCATGCATGCATGGGTTGGCCCATTGTTGTGTGTATTACTGCAATCATCCATAAACGCCTAGAGTATGTAATTATAGTGACTAATGCAGAGAACGGTATTTTTGTGGCCTGTCCGTGTCCTCATCTTCAGGTTCTTTCTTTTTGCCTCATCTTGCATATTTGCTGAACACTGGAAGGAATGGTATAAATGACTTGCTTAAGACTGAGAACTAATTATCCATCATTTATTTTGAACACCTATGCAGCCATATTCCTCTTTATTCACCACAATGCATTGGAAATGGATGACTCTCTAATTAATGCTGAGAGCTGTAATTGTCTAGGGTACATAAACATATATATTAGAAGGCACTTTAAAATGATGTCATTTTAATAAACAACAGCATTAAATCACCCCCTCTAGGGCTTATGACTTTCCTTGATTTTTTTTAACTAATACGGATTTCCTCTTATCAAGTGGACCTTAAAACCAAATAGCAGCCCTCTGACTTGAACACTTGAGGTATATCTTGCCATGCATTTTGGTGTCTTGGTTCATAGGGATCGCAGCTGGGTTAAGAGCACTAATTAACTAATTTGTCCTCCCTCAGGAGCCTTGTACCACTATGAAAGCTAATGACACATAGAAGTTTCAATCCAGTTCCAGCTTGATTTCTGTACATTATTTGGATAGAATGTATGCTTTTTTTTTTTTTCAAAAAAGGGGTCTTTATAACTATATCCTAAAATTGTGGTGAGCAACCAAGGGCAGTGGTAAGAATCATAGTTAACTGTGATCTTAAAAACTAGAAAGAACATTTCAAAAATAAGCAGATCATATATTTTTTTAATTGAATGGTAAGTGTGATAAAAATCTTGTGCCATTTTTGTAACTTGCCTGGTATCTAAACCATTCTGTTGTCTAGAGTATTCATGCTATGTGTGCTACCCACTTGTATCTACATTATATGTCTTTAATGCCTTATTGGTACAGTACTGTAGTAATTATTTACCCTTATTTTAATATTGGATCAAAGACCTCAACATAAACCCAGCCACTTTGAACTTGATAGAAAAGAAAGTGGGAAATACACTTCTACGAATTGGCACAGGCGACCACTTCCTAAATATAACACCAGTGGCACAGACACTAAGACCAATGATCAATACGTGGGATCTCCTGAAGCTAAGAGACTTCTGTAAAGCCAAAGACACTGTCTACAGGACAAAACAACAGCCTATAGAATGGGAAAAGATTTTCACCAACCCTACAAGTGATAGAGGACTGATCTCTAAGATATATAAAGAGCTCAAGAATCTAGAGCCCAAAACCTTGAATAACACAATCAGAAAATGGGGTTCAGATCTAAAAAGGGAATTCTCAACAGAGCAATTACAAATGACTGAAAGGCACCTGAAAAAGTGCTCATCATCTTTAGCCATCAGAGAAATGCAAATCAAAACAACTTTGAGATACCACCTAACACCTGTTAAATTGGCTAAGATAAAAGGCACAGATGACAGCCTATGTTGGAGAGGATGTGGATCAAGGGGAGCACTACTCCATTGTTGGTGGGAATGTAAGCTTGCTCAGACACTTTGGAATGCAGTATGGCAGTTTCTCAGAAAACTGAGAATCAATCTCCCCAAGGACCCAGCAATACCACTTCTGGGTGTATACCCTAAAGAGGCACATTCACACTCCAAAGGTATTAGCTCAACTATGTTCATAGCAGCATTACTTGTAATAGCAAGAACCTGGAAACAACCTAGATGTCCCTGAACTGAAGAATGGATTAACAAACTGTGACACATCTACACAATGGAGTACTACTCAGCAGTAAGAAAAAATGATATCCTAAAATTTGCAGGCAAATGGATGGACTTGGAGAATATCCTCCTGAGCGAGGTATCACAAACTCAGAAAGATAAGCAGGGAATTTACTCACCCATTAGTGGTCTCTAAACAAACAAACAAGAAAAAAGCCAAGCATGCCCAAGCTGCAAACCACAACCACTGAACAGCTTGGGATCAGAAACACCCTGGACTTACTCTTGGGATCCCACTCCACCTAGAGGAACACCTGACTCACTCTTGAGGGAGGGGGGACAAAACTGGATCTGCCAGGAGTGGAGACTGAACTAAGCAATATTGGTTCAGTGAGACCATGGGACTGTCTGCTGCCTGCCCAGGGAGGGGATGAGGTTTTGTGGAGAAGAAAAAATGACCTGATGTGGCGGGAGGGGGAAGGGACCCTGAATAAGGATATACAGGGATAGAAAGCATGACTTCTTTGTTTATAATAATAATAATAATAATAATAATAATAATAATAATAAAAAGTATACAGAAAAAAAAGAAAATATATGTACTTATAATTTACGACTTACTTCTAAAACATTTGTAATTCATTCATGTTTTATGTTGAAATTTATTCTTATCCCCAAACTGTCTTTTATATAAAATATTGTCAAATATCCTTAATAATGTCACTTTACCTAACAATGTTTATTTAAAATAAATCATTTTCTTTTACTAAAAAAAAAAAATACTTAGTCAACCTCTGTACTAAACTAGTACTTCTCATCCATAGTCATACATACTACTAATCTCTGATAATTTTTATTATGGCATACCTATGTATGTGTTAATATTAATATCCTTATAAGAAGAAATAGTTGGAATTATTTTTGTATTTATATGCAAATAACTATGCACAAAATCTTATTATTGCTATACAAAAGATATACCACATTGTGGCATAACTGGTTACCTTTACAGTTAATTTTAATTTATATAACTATTTCATTTCCCCATCTCATTTTTTGTACTCTCCCCACATTGTTTTCTACCCCAATAACTCCTCCCAAAATTACAGATCTTTATTTTTTTCACTTACATCAAGTGAATCATTTATATTTTTTGATTTTTTTATTTATTTTTTAATAACGTTTCATTTTTTTATCCATGTATCCCCTTGTTCAAACTCCCTTCTCCCTTCTGTCCCTCCCAGTCACTATTAGTCATTGTTGTTAGACATACAAGTTATATGTATGTGTGTATGTATATATTATATAATAAACAAGTAAAAAAATATAACAAACATAAGTACAAGATACTGCCTTGAATGAGTGTTGTCTCCATGTATTAAAAAAAAAGCAAGTTCTCCAATTCTTTCAACATTTTATTCTCATGTCAGCCCTTGTAATACTATTTCAGTGATTTTTTTCATGTATATATCAATAGTTTTTATACTATATGATGTTAAATATTATATTAAAAATATTTTGAAAGTATATATTAAATTAACCAAAGCTAACTCTTTGGGAAGGAAAGTGGTTCGCTAGAAACAAGTGTATGGGTGTGCCAGACAGTGATTCACTAAGCCATAATGAGAACTGGATTCCAGTGTTTATTGAGCACTGGGAAGCAGAACACAAAGGGTAGCTTTTACCATCACAGTTTTAAATGCAAACATTTACCTATTTAAATGCTTATTTTCCTTGCATTGAGATTTTTATAATAATACATATTAGTTTATTAAAATATACTAGTTTATTAATTATCAAGGCAACAAATGAAAGGCAAGATATTCTGTAATCTCCATTTCATAGTAGAACCAACAAAATTACAGAGATGTTAAGAATTAAATATTGAATTTGAGAAATTATAGTAATACTCTCTTACTCTAGGCTTACTCTTGCAAAAAGTGATTTGTTGTTTATAAATGTTGTGGTCTATAATACAAATGGTTTACAAATTAACATGCATCTTCTAAAAGAGACAGGGCTACCCAGTCTCACATGATCATCATGGCTGCCCCATTTCCAGTCAGTTGGTAAGGCATGGGCATCAGTAAAGTGGAGTGCACAGAGTGATATAATTGCAACAATTCCCACTGTGTAATGAGCACTGACTAACATTTATGAAGCACAGATCATTTTTGAATTATCGAAGTGGAGGAAACACTTCCTAGAAATAGACAGTATGTCAATTTTATATTTATATCTGGCACAAAAGTGCAATAAACATGATAATAAAGGAACCATGGGAAATGTAATACTTAAGCTGGTCATAAAATGTTTAGAAATCGTGGCTTTTCCCTTTCTTGGATAGTGTATATTGGGTAGAATATATAGGCTTACTATGTCATAGAATTTTGTTATATAGGCTACATGTGGAACTAGAGACAAGAGAGTTACATTTGTTATGAGTAATAAATGAAAATAAAATTGACATGGTTATTTAAAAAGAGATTACTTTGAGAGACCTAGTATATGTCAATATTCTCCTCTTATTTAAAGACTTACTTTAAAAGTTTGACTTTAGAACCATTTGAGATTTGTAAATTTGACAAAATAGGACAAAAGTGTAGTTCCTTATTACTCACAAATATTGTCATGCCAACATGGAGTCTGTCAGAAAAAGAAACAAAAGAATCTATAAGTTGCTTTTAGATTGATTTATTTGCTAGTTTAAACCAGTTTTACCGCCTAGAATTGTTTTTGCCTCATCAGTGTGATGGAATCAATGGGCTGGAAAATAAAAAAAAAAAAAAAAAAATGAGTTCCATTTTTACTGTGTGGCAGCTAAGAATTGAGAAACTTTGTCCAATTCCTTCTACACTTACAAAAATTAAATTAAAAATGTCATTCCCATAGTGATTAATGTTTCATTAACTGACCTAATTGTATACTGGCTAAAAGATAAAGCTGTAATTCACTGAAATTATCATAAAAGATTACATGTCAGTTTATTACTACATTTAAATGCCTAAATCATTCACTATTTTGTATTTTTAAAATTAAAGAAACATGGCAGAGGAATTAGCATTTTACTTGTCCTTCATTTATTAAATAATATAGAATTCATCAAAGCTTCATTGGCTACTTTTGAGTTTTTCAGGCTGTTCCTCTAAATGCTAGAGTGACTGGGAAGAGCAGGAAGAGGAAGGGAGTTTGAACAAGGGTATACATGGATAAAAAATTAGACTTTATTCAAAAATAAGTAAATATAAACAAACAAACAAACAAACAAACAAATAAATAAATAAATAAATAAATAAATAAATAAATAAATAAGAAAAGCTTACTCTCCTAGTCTCTGAAACGTGAAGTCTTCCATGAACTCCAAATTCTGTCTTCCCAGCAGAGCTAGGTCAACTAGCTCTGTATCTTATTTCATTTTCCTGTCACCATGATAAAATACCTGACATAAAAAAAACTTAAAAGTGAAAGAGATTGTTTTGGCTTGCAGTCTCAGAAGGACAGAGTCCACCATGGTGGGAAGTACTTAGCAGCAGGTAGAGAAGACATGGCAGTAGTAAGATAGTTGGTGTCATTATATCCCCACTCAGGAAGCAGGGACAAACTATAAAATCTTAAAGTTCCCTATCACTAGAAGTCTTCTTACATCAAGGTGCCACCTCCTAAAGGTTCCATACCCTTTCCAAAAAGTATCACCAACTGGGAACCACGTGTTGAAACACATGAACCTACAAGGAGCATTTTATATTGAAATTACAAACTATTCTTAGACCTACACCCAAAGCTTCCTATCACCTAGGAAGGCTGTCCAGCCTCTATCCATTGTCCTCTGAATTCTACCTACCTCAACATCTCATTGAACTGATTCACTATGAGTTGCTGAGTCTTGATTTTCAGTATCAACCTATTGTCATGACTGGCTATTTCACGCTGATAATTACATGTGATCTCTCAACACCAAAGTTTTAACAAAGTAGTGTTCTAAATTTCACCACTCCAACAAGGTTGAACTCATGCCTCAATTATATCATTCCAAACATACTATTACAAAATGATATTTTTTATATCTTGAACAGAAAATAATTTAGTTAAGAGGCACCAGTGATGTAAGCAGAAATATTTTTGGTAGGGAAAGCACGCAGAAACATTCAAAAGACAAGTTAGGCTGGACTTCAAGAAAGCATGAAAAATGAAACTTTTGTCATTCAAAATTATGGCAGACTGGATCACTTTTTATGACATTTTTTTCCTGTGATGCCCTTTAAAAAGCCTAAAAAGAGACCAGTGTACAGAGTGGAATCAGAGATGAGCCGATTCCAGGTCTTAAGCTGCCCGTCTAGAGAATCCCTCTCCAGGGCCAGAGTCATACCCAAGGTTCTGATCTCAAACTCTTTCTAGTAGACAGGCCCTAGGCTTTAGCTAGGAGGGGCCTTGCTCAATAACCCCTAACAGAAAGGGACCTTTTACAGCCAGGCCCTGCCTCCAGGGTGGACTGTGTCATCAGAGACAAAATGGACGCCTTTGAAACTCAGACCCCTGTTCAGAGCAGAGTCAGAGATTGAGCAGACAGGAGACACATAAGCAAGCCCTCTAGCCACAACTGACTAGGAGCTAACTAAGTGTGAACCATTTAAGCCATGGCCAGATGCCAGTGCAAGAATACATATAAGAATATAAAGAACAACAAGGCAACATCAGAAGAAACTGGTGGTTCTACAACAGCAAGATCTTAACAGAGCAATGAAGAGAAAACAGAAGAAAACAACAGCAAAAACACCTTTATGAAGATTATAGAAGCCTTAAAAGAGGATATAAAAAATTCCTTTAAAGAAATAGAAGAAAATACAAACAAAAATTGGAAAAAAACTAAAAAATTAGAAGGTCTCAAAATCTCAACATAAGATATCTGATAATAAAACAAAGTCTTTTGGAATACAAAACCATTGTGAGTGAACATATGTAAGGAAATTCCATATTACTTTAGATTTTGTAGAGCTTATCTGTAGCATCAAGGAAGGATGTTCAACTAAACTGGCTATTGCAACCACCAGGGCAGAGCTACCAAAATACAACAACTACACATTTTCATTTATCTTGTATCTAACTGCTTTGACACTGTGCCTGATTCCATGGCTAATCATGACTTCTTGTTAAAATATTAGTTGTCCAAAAGTTAATACATTCTATAATTTTTAATATTAAGGTTATATTATGCAACTTGGATCAGTGTTTTAACATTAACTTGTTTGGCTTCACAAATGGGGCTTGGAGAAGTCTCCTTCTCTGAAATCGCTAAGGCTCATGTATGTGTTCAACACATCACAAATATCAGGCATTAAAAACTCAGTATGTCCCAAAATTTGAATACTAGACTGTAAGTATAGGGTTTCTTTTTTAAAATTTTGTTTATTTTATCTTTGTGTGTGTGTGTGTGTGTGTGTGTGTGTGTGTGTAGACACACACTTGTCTTAGCATGCCTTTGGGGGTCAGAGGACATCTTATAGGAACTGCTTCTCTCCTTCTACCATGTGGGTTCCTGGTACTAAAGTCCTGGTTTAGCAACTGGTGCCTTTATCCACTTAGCCATTTCAGCAACTTGCCATGTTGCTTTGTACATCTTAAGTGATGGAATGCAAAATGAATCTCTCTGATAAGCTTCCCATTCCATATCCCTTCATCTCAAGGAAGACTAGCCCATGGGACAAGCCACACACACACATACACACACACACACACACACACACACACACATACACGCACACACATATGATGTAGGATGTCTTTCTGTATACTGTGAAGATCATTCTTTAATAAAGGCACTGTTTTAGCCTATGACAGGCATCTTAGAAGTAGGTGGGAATATCAGATCAAAGATAGGGGAAGGAGAGTGGAGGCAAAGAGACACCATTCAGCCACGCAAGATCCAACATGTAAGAAAAGTAACACAGGTAAGCCACAGGCCATATGGCAAGACAGATTAATGGAGATGGGTTGAATTAAGATGCAAGAGCTAGCTAGCAATATTCCTGAGCCATAGGCCAAACAGCATGAAATCAATATAAACCTTTGTGTCATTATTTGGAGCTAGTTAGTCAGGGAATGCAGGTCTGTAGGTTGAACCACCTGCTGGATGGGCTGGAAACCTCATTTTGCATATATGCATATGTTCAAAAGTAAAGGAATATTAGTAACAAAAAGTATTGTAGAAATGTTAGACAGTACTCTGAATCCTCAGTCTTTGAACATAATTTTTCCAACATACTTCCAATGTCTATTTAAGAGAAAACATTGAATAACCATAATAAAGCATTGTGTTGTATAAAACTGTCAAGTAAATACAATTTCAAAATACCATTCTATAATAATATTCTCATTATTGAAAAACAGTATTACAGATAAACTACCCATACAGCCATCATAAGGCAAGTATTGCGTTTTCAAAATGTTAGCTGTGATGTTTTTCTCAGTATAAACTAGAATATAACCACATTTTAATAACACAGCATTTATTAAGAATTATAGAAACATCATAGATGACATACTGTTTTAATATACCATTTAAAACTTTAATGGTATTTCATTTTAAATGATGGGATCATTAGTTATGAGCATAATAATCAAAATTATCTTCTGGAATGACTTTTAGACAAGTTATAATGATGCTCCTAAAAAATTTACTGAATATAGAATAACTTTGTTCTCAGCACTTTCAATAATTTACTGGTGGTGTAATTTTTCAACTTTTGTTTACTCATAATGAATTCAAGTACACAGCAAGAGAATGAATCCACATAACAGAAAAAAAATTAGGAGTCTGAAAGATTCTTGAAATTACCATTCTAACCTAGTACAACACATCATAAACCTACTGCAATTAAAATCCAGAACTTAGTCTGATGCTATGGGATCATCACAGTAAGACATGTTATAAATGTTTTCCTTTGCTGCACATTTTGATTCTATGGTCAAGAGACAATGGTGCCACAACATACTGGATCATACAAAAGCAGCTGAGCCCACAAAGGTCTGACATAGCTTCTCAATAAAAGCTTGAGATAACTTCTCAGAGGTAATACTAGTAACAGTGATGATATCTTTCCTGTTATGAGCATGCATCAAAATCAGACAGTATAACATGTTTGATTCAAAAATTCAAGGTCACGTTCCCTTAGCAAGAGAGCAAGTTTGAGATTAACCTGGGATACAGAAGCCTACAACAAACAATCACATAAAACAATGCAAACTAAATCTATGATTCTTTTATGAAAAAACATAGGAGGCAAAAATATATTTGGTTTAAGATTAAAGAATTAGATTGAAATTTTAAAGGTATAAAACACAAGAGGTAATACAAATTGGAGTCCAAAATTTAAAACTTAGGCATTCTTGGGTTTGGCTGGAATTAGCAATGTCATGGCTGATTCAGTGGCTCTGATCTTCCTGGTACCTGGTGTTCAGAGTGCCCTGGTTCTCTCACTGGCTCCAATCATTCTAGTGCTTGCCTCACTGACAGGCTCAGTGTCATATAGCTTATCTTCAAGCACAAGTGTATACTTGTAGCCCAGTGGAGAATGGGGAACCATTTCTTGGACTGATACATGTCTGAATTTCACCTATCCAAAATTGAATTTGAACTCTGAAGCAGCACAGCATGAGACATGCAATCTGTATCATAGAGGTTTGAAGGTGCTTCCTTTTGACCAGTTTAATCCTATAGCAATTCCCAGATTTTAATATGCCTTATACTTTATATACAGTAGAAGTAAGTATTAATGAATCACCTTTATAACCAATTTTGAATGTTGTCTGCATATTTTTCAGTAAAGTATTGAAGACTAATATCTGGAACATAGTTACCTTAAATAATAAAGCATTGATGTGTATTTTGATTGGAAACTTTAAGAGAAAATTGTTTTGATATTTTGAGAAAATTTCAAGACATCAGAGAAAATTTCCTATTAAATATAATTTAAAACAATAGTTGATCATACATCAACTCTTAGTGGGAATTAACTCCTTTACATGCCATCAGTTAAATGCAGTTGCTTATATTTCGTCTATCAGAAAATAAATAAATTTTAAAAATCAGATAGTTTCTTTTTGGTAAAACACACAAGACCAAGTGAAGCCTCTTGCTGTGCCTAGCAGGCTTTTTCCTCCATTGGATCAATTATTTCTTCTTTATTATTTTTAATCAGAAAGCAATACACGAAAAGGACTCATGATGCCAGACTTAGCCAAAGCACTACATGAAATGGTTCCTATGTAGCCTTAGATGTCTGCAAGTGTGCAATTTTTATCACCTGAAGAGCCATTGAGTGTCTTAAGAGGTTCTTACTGAAGCAGGTAAAGGTCTACGTCAGTGGTTCTCAACCCATGAGTCACAACCCAGCCCTCTCACAGAAGTGACCTAAGATGATAGAAAAACACAGAGATATATGTTACAGTTCTTAAGAATAATTTACACTTATGAAGTAACAACAAAAAATGATTTCATAATTGGGAGCTACCACAACATGAAGAACTATATTAAAGAGTCTCGGGAATAGGAAGGTTGAGAACCACTGGTCTAAATAAAATGACTAAGAAAGGGCTCCAAAGCAAAACATTAAATGGGTGCTGAATGACAGAGAGGAATTAGAAAGAGACTGAGAGTATGGATTTCATAGGAGCTGCTCCAATAGCAGCTCTAGAGGCAAGACCATGTCTTAAAATTTGTCTTGTCTCAAAGCAAACTTACTGTGCTGGGGAATGTTTTTTTGTCTGGTTGTTTTTTTCTTATTTTATTATTTTTTCAAAATTACAATCAAACATTATATAAAAAAGCAAAACATTCAGAATAAATTTTAAAAACCATTACAGTAATAAAATTTTCCTTTTCTCTAAAACACATGAAACATAAAATTAAAATCTAAAACTTCTCAAGCCAGGTTAGGCTCAGCTACAGATAAAGAAAGCTGAGTAGGTAATAGCTAATGCTCACAGATGTACTATGGCCACCACAAATTTCTGCTAAGCAACCCTTCTACAGTCAAACAGAAGTTTTCTTTTCTGTCTTTTCTTTTCTTTTCTTTTCTTTTCTTTTCTTTTCTTTTCTTGTGTGTGTGTGTGTGCATTTTAAATCACTTTATTCACCCATCATCTTTCAATGAAAAAAAAAGAATATTTTTGCTTAAAGTCCACTAATGAGTGAGTACATCCCTTGTTTATCCATCTGGGTTTGTGATACCTCGCTCAGGAAGATATTCTTCAAATCCATCCATTTTCCTGCAAATTTTAGTATATCATTTTTTTCTTACTGCTGAGTAGTACTCCATTGTGTAGATGTACAAAGTTTAATCCATTCCTCAGTTGAGAGGCATCTAGGTTATTTCCAGGACCTTCCTATTACAAGTTATGCTGATATGAACATAGTTGAGCTAATGTTTTGGGGTACAAATGTGTGTCTTTAGGGCATATGCCCAATAATGGTATTGCTGGATCTTTGAGGTGAGTGATTTCCAGTTTTCTGAGAAACCTCCATACTGCATTACAGAGTGGCTGAACAATCTGATACTCCAACCAACACTAAATGAGTGTTCCCTTGCTCTGCATCCTCTCCAGTATATGTTGTCATTTGTGTTTTTGATCTTAGCCATTCTGACAGGTGTAAGGTAGTATCTCAAAGTTGTTTTGATTTGCATTTCTCTAATGGCTAAAGATGTTGAGCATTTTTCAAGTGTCTTTCAGCCATTTGTAATTCTTCTGCTGAGAATTCCCTTTTTAGTTCTGACTTCCGTTTTTTAACTGGGTTATTCAGGGTTTTGGGCTCTAGTTTCTTGTGTTCTCTATATATTTTAGAGATCAGTCTTCTATCACTTGTAGGGTTGGTGAAAATCTTTTCCCATTCTGTGGGCTGTTATTTTGTTTTAATGACTTTGACCTTTGCCTTACAGAAACTTCTCAGTTTCCA
The DNA here is from genome assembly GCA_004025045.1 of Sigmodon hispidus. Classification (NCBI taxonomy): domain Eukaryota; kingdom Metazoa; phylum Chordata; class Mammalia; order Rodentia; family Cricetidae; genus Sigmodon; species Sigmodon hispidus. Next base: position 2,799 of record PVIH01019282.1, on the reverse strand, counting down.
GAGATCCCACTTACTGATTGTTGTTCTTAGTGTTTGTGCTGCTGGTGTTATATTTAGGAAGTGGCCATCTGTGTCAATGCATTGGAGAGTATTTCCCATTTTCTTTTCTACCAAGTTCAGCGTAAATGGTTTTATGTTGAGGTCTTTGATCCACTTGGATTTGAGCTTTGTGCAGGGTGATAGGCTTGGAACTATTTGCATTTTTCTACTTACTGCCATCATGGTATGCCAACACAATTTGTTGAAAAAACTATCTTTATTTCATTGAACATTTTTGAACTCTTTGTCAAAAATCAGGTATTCATAGGTGTGAGGGTTAATGTCTGGCTTTTCAATTTGATTCCATTGATCCACAAGCTCTTTTTATTACTGTGGCTCTATAGTACAATTTGAAGTCAGTGATCGTGATGCCCTTCTGAGGTTCTTCTGTTGAACAAAATTGTTTTGACAAAACTGACTTTCCTGTTATTCCAAATAAAATTTAGTATTCTTCTTTCAAGGTCTATAAAAAAATTGTTTTGTGTTTTTAATGGGAATTGCATTGAATCTGTAGATTGCTTTTGGTAAGATTGCCATTTTCACTATGTTGATCCTACCTATCCAGGAGAATAGGAAATCTTCTCTTCAATTTCTTTCTTCAGTGATTTAAAGTTTTTGAAAACAGATCTGTTACTTTTTTGGTTATAGTTACTCCAAGGTATTTAATGATATTTGCAGCTATCATAAGGACGATGTTTCCCATATTTCTTTTTCAGCCTGTTTGTCTTTAATGTGTAGGAGAGCTACTGATTTTTTTTAATTAATCTTGTACCCTGCTACATTGGTGAAGGAGTTTATCAGCTGTAGAAGTTTCCTGGTAGAATTTTGTGGATTATTTAGGTATACAACCATATCATCTGCAAATAGAGATAGCTTCACTTCATCTTTTCCAATTTGTATCCCCTTAATCTCCTTTCATTCCCTTATTGCTTTGGCTAAAACTTCTAGAACTATATTGAATAGATAAGCAGAGAGGGGACAGCCTTGTCTAGTTCCTGATTTTGATGGGATTGCTTTAAGTATTTCTCCATTTAGTTTGATGTTGGCTGTCGGCTTCTTGTAAATCGCCTTTATTATATTTAGATATTTTCCTTGTATTCCTGATCTCTCCATGACTTTTATCATAAAGGAGTGTTGAATTTTGTCAAAGGCTTTTTCAACATCTAAGGAGATGATCATGTGGTATTGTTTCTTCAGTTTGTTTATATGATGGATGACCTTTATAGTTTTTTGCATGTTGAACCATCCTTGCATTTCTGGGGTGAAGCCTACTTGATCATGGTGGATGACTTTTTTTGTATGTTGTTGTAATCAGTTTGCCAGAATTTTGTTGCATCAATGTTCATGAGGGAGATTGGTCTGTAGTTCTCTTTCTTAGTTGCATATTTGAGTGGGTTGGGTATCAGGGTGATTGTGGCCTCATAAAAAGTTTGGCACTGCTCCTTCAGTTTCCACTGTATGGAACAGTTTGTTGAGTATTGGTATTAGTTCTTCTTTGAATGTCTGGTAGAATTCTGAAGTAAAATCATTGGACCTGGGCTTTTTTTATTTGGGAGACTTAATGACAGCTTCAATTTCCCTTGGTGTTATAGGCCTGTTTAGGTCTTTAATCTGATCTTGATTTAATTTTGGCAATTGGTACTTGTCTAGAAAGCTGTCCATTTCTTTTAGATTTTCCATTGTAGTAGAGTATAGATTTTCAAAATATGACCTGATAATTATCTGAATTTCCTAGGGGTCTGTTGTTACATGCCCCTTTTCCTTTTCTCTGAGTTTGTTAATTTGAATACTCTCTCTCTGTCTTTTGGTTAGTCTATCTTGTTGACTTTCCCAAAGAATCATCTTTTTGATTCATTGATTTTTTTGTATTGTTCTTTTTATTTCTATTGTACTGTTTTCAGCCCTAAAATTGATTATTTCCTGCCATCTACTCCTTCTAGGTAACTTTGTTTCTAATTGTTCTAAAGCCTTCATCTGAGTTGTTAGGTCTCCTGTGGGAGCTTTCTTTCATTTTTTTATATTGCCATCTAGTGCTATGAATTTTCCTCTTTTTTTTTTTTCAGATTAATCTTTTTTTTTTCCTTTATTTTGTATTTATTAAAAAAAAACACAGTAAAAAGAATTTAAAATGTGGAAGAGTTAACAATAACTATATAGAGGATAAGAATGATAAGCATGGCTTATCAAGAGTAGAAATACAAATAAGATTGCTACACCTATATTTTCTTTGTGTTCATCTTTCCCTCTGAATTTTTTTTTTTCCATCCCTGTATATCCTTATTCAAGGTCTCTTCCCCCTCCCAACACATCTGGTCACTTTTTTTTTTTCCTCTGCAACTCCCCATCCCCTCCCTGGGCAGGGAGCAGACAGTCCTATGGTCCCACTGACCCAATAATGCTTAGATCAGTCTCCACTTCTGGCCAAATCCAGTTCTTTCCCCCCTCCCTCAAGAGTGAGTCAGGAGTTCCTCTAGGTGGAGTGGGATCCAAAGGGTCAGTGCAGGGTGTTTCTGATCCCAAGCTGTTCCGTGGTTGTGGTTTGCCGCTTGGGCATGTTTGGCTTTTTTTTTTTTTTTTTTTTTTCTTGTTTGTTTGTTTAGAGACCATTAGTGAGTGAGTACATCCCCTGCTTATCTCTCTGAGTTTGTGAGACTTCGCTCAGGAGGATATTCTCCAAATCCATCCATTTGCCTGTGAATTTTAGGATATCATTTTTTCTTATTGCTGCGTAGTATTCCATTGTGTAGATGTACCACAGTT